>VMBQ01006634.1:0-12078 GCA_007657795.1 Dreissena rostriformis | reverse complement strand
CACCACCACCACCACCACCACCACCACCAGTGACAAAAAACGTATTCACACAATGGCTGCTACTACAACTTATAGCCGATATAGGGGCATGCATGTTTTACAAACAGCCCTTGTTATGCTTGCAATAATATGTTCATGGTATGTTTTTAGTAGGGATGTAATCGATTTCGACAATATATCAACGATATGCAATTGCCGATTCGTTTTCAATATCAATTTTGAAATATTGAGTATCGTTTATCTAATTACCTCACAGGTTGAAATTTTAACATAAAGCAGGCTGTTCTTTGTTTTTATATAGATTCCACTATATTATGACACAATTTCATTATTTTAATAACACTATTTAATTTACCCTGTACATGTACATTACATCTAACAACTTAAGAATAATGCAGTTATATTTAGGTTTTTAAACATAATAGCCAAGAGTTAATGTATTTTTATAACTTATTTTAAGCGAGTCATAGCACCAAACACCCATAAATCGATATATTGCTGTATCGTCGATATTTCCTTTCACAAATAGGATGATCTATGGGTACCCTAGATGTATCCACCTGATTGTCATTTTGATCGGACAATTTTTGAAGGAGTTATGGCCCTTTGTTACTTTTAACTTTATAGAAGATATAGGGAGAAAATCTTGTTATCACAACTCCTCGGAAACTACTTAGAGGATTTTCACATTATTACTACAGAATGACCTATCGGTGCCCTACTTGTGTCCACTCTATTTTCATTTCAATTGGACAATTTATGAAGGAGTTATGACCCTTTGTTACCAGGTGCCGTGTGAAATAGGTGAGCGACTCCAGGACCATCATGGTTCTCTTGTTTGAAGTGCGTGCTTTTTGTTAACATGATTTTGGTTCGAATGCTCACTGAACTGTATGTGTCGAAAAATATATAAACGGTATTGCACTGCACGATTGCACAAAATATTATTGGAAAAAGATAAATATATTTTATGAAAACTTAAAATGGATTGTTCTTGTTTGTGACCTTTTTAAGGCATGTGCCTCATTTTAATAATATTTACTTAGTTCTAGATATGTGCACCATTTTTCACATATTTATTCCAGTGTATCAACGATAAACAACGCTCTCGTGGTATCACTTTAATGATTTCATAACGTTTTAGATGAAAGTTTTGGTTTAAATATGAAACTCCTAATGAAAACAAAACTACTTAACACACAAACGAGCTAATACAAACTTTTTCTACTTAGATATTAATATGATTGAATCCGCATTTTAATGGCGCTTTTCTTGCGTAAAATATAGAACAGTGGTCTCTTACGGGCGTATAAATGCGCATTTACCGCTTAGAATGGCCAGACTTGTCCGGGAATGGAATGGCTTGTCCGGGAAATGTATGTGATGGCTAACCACAGTGCTATGAACGAAATACCGTAAAAATAAATGTATGTCCATGTCTATCATGAGACGTTGGCTTCACATGGGTTACATTTGTTCTGATAATATATAATTCAGTGTGGGATTTTGCGGTCACAATGATGTAATGGATATGATATTCGCCTTAATGTTATATTTGCAACCATTTCTTGTCACCATACATAGTAAATCGTGAACAGAAATTTAGAAAAATAGCAAAAATGTTAATAGAACAATAACATCTCACAAATCCTTATTACATCTAAGAAATAATTGCATAATATATCATAAAACGTCAAAGTAACCGATATGTTAAGATTAATCAAAAGCATCAAATGAAATGTCGGTGTAATCACGTGAACAGGTTTTTTTAGTAGATTAACTCATTTTCACTTGCACAAGCGCTCGTGAACATATTTATTTTCTTGCTTTATTGATAACAATCTTCAAACAACAGACACCAAATTACGTCTTTTTTTGCTTTAATTGAAATATAAAATTGTATAAACTCTTCCAGCTTCAGTTTAGCCGCGTTCTGGGAAAACTGGGCTGATAAAGTGTTGTCCCAGATTAGCATGTGCAGTCCGCACAGGCTTATCAGGGACGGAACTTTTTACTTGTATGAAATTTTTCGTTTAAATGAAGAATCTGTCATCCCTGATCAGCATGTGCGGACTACACAGGCCAATATGGGTAAACACTTTACGCACATGCAATAAGCCCAGCTTTCCCTGAACGAGTCTCAATTTTAACGAGACATATACACTTATGCGTATGTCATTGCTGCAGGCAAATTAATTAAACTCTTTTTCAAAGTCAAGGTCACACTTCAATCCTTATTGTGGCCTTTTAGAATGACCGCTTCACATACCGTAAAATATTTGAAGAATAAGATTTAAAATTGGCGTATATTTTCTCATTGAAAACATGTTTGAAAATGTCACGCCAGCTCAATGTCAAAGTTACAATTGAATGTTGAATGTTTGTGACTGCATTTTCACATGCTTTCAATAAAGCAGTATCGGTTTAAAGATTATATGCAACATTTTTTATGTAACAAAAAGACAATAAACTTAGCACTTATTCAAAAAGTAAAAACAGTTTGTAAAAAAAAAATATTTTAGCGATGGTACTTATTAATTGAAATACATATTAGCTACTTAAATACAGACTACATTGTATTTGAGGTACGGTCCAATTGCTTTCGTTTCGAAGCTTTATTGTATGTGTATTTTAAATAGTTGATATATCAAACGAGTCTGGTTCTGGGAAAACAGGGCTTTATGGTCCAGGCTAATCAGGGGGGACTTCACTTTCCACTTAGACTAGATTTTTGTTTCGAAAGGACCTCCTTTAAACAAAAAAAGTTCATAAAAGTGGAATATGCCGTCCCTGTTTAGTTTGTGCGGACTGCACAGGCTAGTCTGCGACGATACTTTATGCACATGCATTTAAGCCAGTTTCCCCAGAAAATGGCTCATATATAAAACAGAGAACGTAGCTCGCTTAAAAATCTGACACACTCCGGGCGACAAATCGATACAAGCACGTTTATCGCATTTGGTGCAAAAAAAACGAAAATTTAGTCGATGTTTCGTATGAATATTATTATCTGCACAGAGTAGTGCGAAATTTTCTTCAGAGTTTATGTCGATTATACATTAATTACTTTTCGATTGTACAACAAGTATATACAATTGTATACAACTATGATTTTGTCGAAGTTCAAGTATCATTTCTTCTTAACCTTTATTCTAATTTGTTATTCGTGATATTGTAAGTTGTTCATTACGTTAAGACGGCAACATATTACGTTATTGTGTTGTTTAAATAAATACAACCTAATGTTGCGTTTATATTTATTATTTGTAAGCATTCGCTTTTTAAATAGTATGCACGGGGCAGTCAGAAAACATATAATATCAGTAATAAAAGTAAATACTAAGACATTGAAATTGCATTCTGGTTTGAAATACAAACTCAGTTAATCGAAACGACTGCAGCGATTTCATTGTTGCGGAACTATATTGCGTAAACCTTTATAGATCCGGGACTCGATAATTTATCTTGTGAAAGCATGTTTAAAGGGAATGTTTTAGTTTCGTTTTATTGCTGCAAAAATTAAGTGTTATCGCTCAAAACATCCTATAACTGATTAATACATTTTGTGAAAAAAATGTAACATAGAGAAGTTGTAGTGCTGCGTTGTATGATATGTAGGTCCCCGGGCATTTACGTGTCAATAATGTAGGGTTACAAAAATATCATCAATATAAATTAAGGAGTTAAGCGTAATATTGATGTATTCATATTGAAACCGGAGATATTTTTTTAAACAAATACCAATCACCAATGAGAATAAGTTTTTAGACTGACATTATATTTGAATGTAAATACGAGTTGAAATAGTCCGAATTATCAAACTATCGAATAATACTTCATTTTCATTGCGTCTGTATGTCAATAAATGTACAAATACATGTATGGTACTTGCTTTAATGTAAAATCGCATCTGTCCTTATTAGTGCTCTTAAAATATAATTATCATAGTAAGCCATTGTTACATGAATGTCTAAACCAATGTGACACAGATGTGTCATCATCTGTCATGTGTTTGCTTTCAATTGGGTCTCTACCACTACATTACGCATGCTTTTAAATCTGGAGGGTAGTTTAAACTCTATGTAGGCAATATGCGTTTTGCTGATTTATCGATAAAAAGCGTTACAAACGCTTGAATGTTTACGATTCCAATTGATCATGAAGCTTAAACAACTGTCAAAAGTGCCATCTATAATCTCGTCCAAGGGCGACACACGACACACGCAGCGATACACGGTATTTTGCGAGACACACGAAACGACACACGATAGTTTTCGCGATACTCAAAGCGACAAAATATATTTTGCGCAACACACGAAGCGACACACGATATTTTTCGCGATACACGAAGCGACGCGAGAGAATGTACCATAAAGTATCGCCCTTGTGTAGGTAACCCAAAAGGCGATATATCGTGGTAAATATCGCGTGTCGCTTCGTGTATCGCGCAAAATATCGTGTGTCGCTTCGTGTGTCGCGCAAATTATTGTGTGTCGCTTCGTGTGTCGCGCAAAAAAATATCGTGTGACGCTTAAAGTATCGTGCAAAATATCGTGTGTCGCTTCGTTTGTCGCGCAAAATATCGTGTATCGCTCCGAGTGTCGTGTGTCGCCCTCGATGAAAGAAGGGCGAGATTAGAGATGGAACTATCCGGATTCCGTACAAAAATGCTAATTTGCTCGTTTGTATCATTTGGTCAACATGTGAACTAGTCCCTTGAACTTAAACTTAATATTCGACGTGACTTTACCATGCTGACGTCATGATATGAAATCGTTTGGAAGCGACGTTGTTTTCATATAATCTGGGGAACGAAAGTGTCAGCACGTTTAGAACATTCAAGTTCAATAAAAATGATCGAATTAAAATCACTGGTGTGCTGCCCACCCCCTATTCAGAGGGGGGGGGGGATCACGTGACGATCAAGACAGCGACTTCCATGCCGAGACAGGTATTTTTCGCCGTTTTATACCCTTTTACTTTTATTTTTTAAATGCCGCTCACATTCCAGCCATATCAGCAAAAAAGCGATACGCGTTTATCTCGTATTAACATTCGCTTAATATCTCGTCTTTTCTCGCTACGGAATTTCTTAACGGGATCACACAATTACAGCTCCCGCTAAGAAAATACGTAGCGAGTAAAGTCGACATATTTAACGAATATTGAAACGAAATAAACGCTAATCACTTTCTTACTGATATGGCTGGAAATTGAGCGACATTTAAAAAAAAATCAAAATTAATAAAGGGTATAAAACGGCGAAAAATACTTGTCACGTGATTATCCCCGTTTGATACATGGTAAAGGTTAACACAAACTTCATTTCAATTTTCAAGCAAAAGTTTTCATTGTATAAAGAGTGAAACCAAAAGTGTATAACTTATATGTCTTAATAACTGTGTTTCGTTTCGTCGAATTCAATCCGAAAAACAAAACGACGTAATAAAATCGATGTTTTTTCATCGAAATCCGCTTTTGAAAACTGAACATACTTATGGATTTATGAAACAATGCTTTCAATAATTACGGGCTTAATTTATGCAATTTATTGATTTACTTGTAATTACGAAATAAACAATTGGCGGCGTAATTAATTAATAACTCCGTTAACGCAATGTGATAATTATGACGTTATTTACGGGATACTGTTAGGGCCATCATGGTTACACATTAAAATCCAGAGGGCGACAATGCAATTGTGCGATAGTACGATGGCGACAGTGCGATAGTACGATGGCGACAATGCGATAGTACGATGGCGACAATGCGATAGTACGATGGCGACGATGCGACAACGCGATATGGCGCCATCATACTATCGCATTGTCGCCATCGTACTATCGCGTTGTCGCATCGTCGCCATCATACTATCGCATTGTCGCCATCGTACTATCGCATTGTCGCCATCGTACTATCGCATTGTCGCCATCGTCCTATCGCATTGTCGCCCTCTGGATTTTAATGTGTAACCACGATGGCACTAACGGTATTCCGTGGTTAATACGTTTAAGTACGAAGTAATAAGTACTTTTACTTCTAACGCCATCATACATTTGCAAAGATTTTATCAAAAGGGTTTACAAGCGTTACCATGAGAAAAGCTCTCTTTGACTATAAATGGATGAGGTCATCATTTAAACCGGTTTTCAATACTTGTACAAAGCAGGGCTGCTTTAATTACATAGTTGATAGTATTTTTATGCGTATCGCCCCGCTGTCATCACCGTTATGCAAATAAATAGACATGGTAGCGCATGATTTTTACAAGCTAGTTGATGCATGAGTATTCGCCACTGAAGACTGATATGAGCCGCGTTTTGGGAAAACCGGGCTTAATGCATGTGCTTTAAGTGTCTTCCCAGATAAGCCTATACAGTTCGCACGCGCTAAGCAGGAACGACATTTTCCACCTTATCTGGATTTTAGTTTAGAACAGAATTCCTTTAAACGAAATATTCCATAAAGGCGGGAAGTGGCGTCCCCTATAAGCTTGTGCGGTCACACGATAATCTAGGACGACATTTAACGCACATGCATTAAACCCCGTTTTCCCAGAGCGAGGCTGATATGTTTGTTTCATTCCCCGCGTTTAACGGATCTGATGCACGAGTTCTATAAGAATTAATCAGTGTTAAAACTATGACTATTGCAAACGGATTTTTGAAGCGTCCAATTCATGCTGCACGAGAAACTTGACCTGCGTATAAATTATCAAAGATTGTTTGAACGTAAATTTCTGTTCCGCCTCTTTTGAAATGTTCGACGAAAACTTATTTTGGCCAAATACGCATTGGAAATCGGGTATTTATTTGCAAACATTTGTGAAAATGTAGTATTATATATATTTGACCTTACCCTCATGAATATCCCATGGGAATCCGTAGCCCATTCTAAATTTAGATAAATTAAAGTATCCAGCTCGAATCCAGGTGAGGCCAACATTTTCTATGCATTACGTTTCCTAAAATATAAATATTATTTTCGATCATTATGAGAACAAAAGATTATTTTTTTTTCGATAGTTTTATATTTCGGGCAATTTTAACAAAATAAGTATGTAAATATGTACATTAAATATAGAAATCATGCTTAAAACCTATTATTGTCAGTTCGTGCGGTAAGTAAGCCACCGGTGTCTATGCCAACCTTAAGTAAAAGGTAATTGAAACCATGCTCATTTTATCCCAAAACTTATTTACATATATACAGATTATATATATGGGAAGCATATAGTTGCCAGTTTGTCCTTTCTTCCGTCACACTTCCGTCACACTACACTTTTGTTACATTTGCTCATAGCGCCTTCAATATTTTACCGATCTCTTACATATTTTGCATGTAGGTTCCTTGCATGGACCTCTACCTTTTGATGAGGTTTTACGTCACTGGGGTCATGGTCACCAAGGCTAATAATAGATTTTCTCAATGAATTTTTTTCCACACAATTAACCCGTATATCGACAAAGCATCATCGGGGAGCATCCATCAGTTTTACTGATATCCTTGTTTATACATATTTTCACAAGATTTATTATCCACTCTCGGGTATATTCAGTTTAAAGCAAAACAAAATCACGTTGTGCAACACTTTTTTTGCACGTTTTGACAGGTAGATTCTATATTTGATATTTGCAATCTTTAAAATACAGATACAAATATTTTTTGGAACAAAAACATTTGCACTGAACATTAAATAAACTGCAGTTTGTATTTAAGTACATTATAGGTATTTTATGTAAATATTATTAAGCATTAACTATGATGAGTTAAAATAATAACTGCATTATTTTCAAGATACCGAATTAATATACGTACCATCACTAATCTTATGATATAATAAAACTCTTTGACTTCTTGCATGGTGATTAATCTATTGATCGTTTTTTTCACTGTCTTTAAATATCTTAGGTATAACGAGGAGTATATTTAACTACGGAATACCGTTAGGCCATCGTGGTTACACATTAAAATCCAGAGGGCGACACTGCGATAGTGCAATAATGCAATAATACGATGGCGACAATGCGAGAGTACGATGGCGACAATGCGACAACGCGATAGTACGATGGCGACAATGCGATAGTCATCGTCATTGTCGCCATCGTACTATCGCACTGTCGCCATCGTAATGTCGCACTGTCACATTGTCGTCATCGTACTGTCGCATTGAATACATATAAGTAAAATGGTGCACATGAGTTCAATATAGTTTATATTAGTAAAATGGTGCACGTGTTTTCAATAAAGGTAATATAAGTAAAATGGGCAACATAGAAGAATAAACAAGAACAATGTATATTCAGTTTTAATAAATATCTTTATCGTTTTACATTATTATTTCGTGCAATCGTGAAGAACAATTATATATTTATTTTTTGACACACAGTTCAGTGAGCATTCGAACTAAATCCTGTTAACAAAACGCACGCATTTCAACAAGATTAACATCACCGCATCGTAGCAAACAGTGCGCATGCGTAAAGGCGATACATTTACTTCGCGTACATTTAAAAAAAAATATGTTTAATACCAAGCTTGTATTCATGCATTCGAAAAAATGTGCCTGAGACATTTTTTTTTTTAATTTTCTTCACAAATATAAAGACGATACCTATATGAACCTCGTTCTGGGAAAACCGGACTTAATGCATGTGTTTACAGTGTCGTCCCAGATTAGCCTTTGCAGTCCGCAAAGGCTAATCAGGGACGACACTTTTCGCGTTTATGGTATTTTTCGTTTAAGGGTTACTCAGCGGTGAACACATATATGAAGCATACTTAAAATACATAAGTTGAATACATCAAACAATTGTTCCCGCCATTGTTCACTTCGCGCATTGTGGCGTGCGTAATTGAACGCCAAGCAATTTGGGTACTCTGGTTACTGCGACCAACATTTTTGAATTTCGATCATGAAATATGACGACTTTTAATTTTAAAGAGAAGCATAACAATAAACTGTTTAACAATTCTTTTATTACGGACTATATGTAAGTAGGTAGAATACCAGACTTGTATCTCGTGGGTCGTGTGTTCGAGTAATTTAAATTTGTATAAATAACCCAGGGAGCCGTTTCATTAATGATTGCAGCGCAGTTGCAATTGCGTTTGCAAAGTTGCAACTTTTTTTCATCGATTTGCAACTCATGGCTTAATCCGTTTCAACAATGCGGTTGCAACTTTCAATAGGTTAAACACCACTTATTCCGAAAATCGTGACGTCATTTACGCGCGCGACTGTCAGACGAACTATAAACAAAAATGGCGTCGAGAAATTTTTACTGGACTCGCGAAGAGACAGACGTCCTAGTTGACGGTTATGTCCAGTATCGGGAAATTCTTTTCGGAAAATTCTCCGAAAAAGTCACAAATTAATACAAAAAAGAGCAAGACGTTTTTCGCTGTTTTAGAATCGTACGTATTGTTTTATGCAAGTTTGTTCAGTTGACAGCAGCTGTCAATGGGCCACTGCGGAGATTCTGTGTGTGAAATGTTTAATTTATGTCATTGGTTTAAGTGATGCGCGCAGTTTGGGTTGCTTTGAGTGCAGTGAATTTATAGTTTGTTTGTTTAGAAGAATGCATCGTTCGTTCTCCCTTTGCAAATGCATCGTAAGACTTTGAGCATTATTATTATGTGTCTGACAGGAATGCATTCATTTTCCTCGTTTTTAATTTTTGCCTCGGTTACATATTATTATATTGGCTAGTATTACACCGTCTGTTTGATTTTATCTTGCTCTCCCGCTGGCTTTATTTAACTTAAACGTGTCTATTAAACGAGGTCAAGTAATAGTAATGTTAAATTCATGTTGATTGTTAAATAAATGCGTCATTTACAACGAAGGTAGTAACAGCCTATAATAAAAAATGTGACAGAACATTGTATGCCATGCACATAAATTAATGGGTATGGAATTACACAACAAAAGAAAATTGTCGTTGTGCGAACTGGATTGGATTTTGTAATTTGTATACACTGAATGCAGTATGGCGATATGAATTTTCGTCACGACATGTCAAATATCAAAATAGCATAATATTTATCCAATTACTTCAATTGACATAGAAATCACACGTTGAAATGTTTGAATCGGAAAAAAACGAAGACTTTTTTCATGGAATTGTTTGTTTTATGGGCATATCTAATAACAATACTTTTTCGCCGGACTGTAGGAAAGGCACTATTATTCACTACTATAAAATGAAACAGATTGATTCATAAATTTCCGGGCTAAAAATTGCCTGTGTGTCAGGAGGAATGGATTGTCCTCCCTGAGTCCCACGGGATAAATCCTGCCCAACTATTTCTACTAATTCTTGGGCCGTAGCGCGGTCAACGCGATACCTGGACACAAATCCATGTCGCGAATATTCACGAACTGAATTCGAGGACGAAACAGTCTTTTATTTCGCCGATTCTATTTCGACCATTTTGTTAACAGTTTGCAACACCTTACAGGCCGTTGCAAACGCCCAATACAAATTTGCAACCAGCTGGTGCACGTTGCAACTGCAACTTTAAATGAAACGGACACAAGGTTGCAAGTTGCAATTATTAGCAAATTTGCAACTGCAACTGCGTTGCAACCGTTAATGAAACGACACCCTGGATTATTTACTGATGTAAATGAATCGCAAACATTTGCGATGCGTTATGCATTTGCGATGCGTTATACGGATGACGATAACCTAGTGACGTCACGCTATGTAAACAATGTACATCGCGAGTTTGTACACAAATCCACAATAAAGGCCGATAGAGTCCGAATGATGGTGTACGAAATATGAAATGTGAACAAACATGGTGGACTCGGTCGGGAAAGCGTGCGATTTAGCTACAGGCCTTCAAAAATTCGTCGAGACTGACAGAATCGTCATGATTACTGTCTGCGGTGTCAAACATCTCCTTAACGGCAGTTTTGACCTCTTCCGGTTTGAAGCAGTTTGAAGCGCGGACCACAGTCTCGAGTTCAGACCGAGACAAGTAACCATTTCCGTCTTTGTCGAACGATTTGAAAGTGTCCTTGAGCGTTTGGCTGTGGAAGGGAAAAAAACTTTAAAATTAATGGAAGAAACACAGTAAACTTATTATCAACAACCTATAAATATGATGATATATACAATACTGATACTAAAATGGTTTTTGGAAAATTAAACATATGTTTTGACAATCAACTACAACCAAAATGGGCAATTCCAAAACAATAAGCAATAAGGAAAAATGATGTTTTTTTCCATAGAATTATGGATTGAAAAAACGTTCCACAAATATCAATCCAAATAATACATGAAATTTGTAACCCTATATTATTCGGCGTGTCTCGATTATATGTGTTTCCTTTAATGTCAACTTAATATACTTATACGGTCAAATGTTAAAATGACGCCCCTACATCCGCGTCAAAGCGGTCTAAGCGAGAATAGTCTGATTTAGTTACTGATAGCTTTAGTTTTGAAAAGTATTTTTTTTATTTTCCTCTAGTTCGCTCAAAAATCATATCAACTTTTGTGGACACACATTAGCATGCAGACGAAACCGCGAAGAAAAAACATGATGTTCTGATAATCTTATTTTGGAGAAAATTTCATGCGAGAATTCAGACAAAAACAACAAAGTGCAACGAACACTTACGCGCGAGAGGGCTTTCTCATTTCATCGAAGAATTCTTTCTTGGAGATCTGATGGTCGCCATTCTTGTCAATTGAGTTGAACATATACTGAAAAGTTGAACATATACTAAAAAGCCTCGTTCTGGTAAAACTGGGCTTAATGCATGTGCGTTTAGCATCGTCCCAGATTAGCCTATGCTGAAAACATGATAATCAGAGACGCCACTTTCCGCGTTTATGGTATTTTTCGTTAAAAGGAAGTCTCAACGTTGAAAAAATTCGGTCAAAGCGGAAAATGTCTTCCCTGATAAGCCTGTTCGGGCTGCCCAGGCTTATATGGGACGACTCTTTACGCACATGCATTAAGACCAGATTTTCCACAACGAGGCTTATAATATCTTACCGCTGTACGGTTCTTCAATTAATCGTTATTGTTTGCAGACTTCCTAAAACAGTCACATAA
>VMBQ01006633.1:33329-52355 GCA_007657795.1 Dreissena rostriformis | reverse complement strand
ATTTTAAACAGGCAAGGAACTTCAAAATATGTTAACAATAAAGGTCTTAAAAAAGACGATCGTTGGGTAAAATCTATAGTGCTATAATATTTTGTAGGACCAAGAAGATCGGTTACATAGTTTTCATATTTTACCTTATGTTATATGTGACATGAGTAGTGCGAATAGTGTATTTATCAAACGCTAATGACGAAATGTATCATAATATCATTTCGATACTTCTTTTATTTCGTATTGTTTCTATAAAGATGTTTAATATGATAATCATTAAAATCAACTAGAACGTTGACAAAATGGCGCTTTATAAAAATAAATTAGGGGAGACAAAAAGGGGATAAATGGTTGAAAATTACTATAACACCGTTTAAAAAACGCGAGAGTCGACAGGCGATATTATTACGGCGATACTTGAACAGTACAAATATCTTGTGTTGCTTCGTGTATCGCGCAAACTTTCGTGTGTCGTGTGTCTCGGTCTGAAATTAGTCCGCGATACACGATATTCAGATAAATGGGCGATATTTGAAATATCATGTATCGCTTCGTGTGTCGCGCAAGCGACACGCGATATTTACCACGATATATCGCCTTTTGGGCTACCTACACAAGGGCGATATTTCCTGGTACATTCTCGCGCGTCGCTTCGTGTATCGCACAAAATATCGTGTGTCGCTTCGTGTGTCGCGCAAACTATCGTGTATCGCTTCGTGTGTCGTGTGTCGCCCTTGATGAAAGTAGGACGAGAGTATAGATGGCACTATCCGGATTCCATAAACAAGTCCCTTTTAGAACAACATTTTATTAATAGAGGGTTTTTGTGCTGCATTTAATATAATGAACTGTCAAACAACAACCTCTAAACTTCAAACAATTAGCACTGTCCATTTTATTTACGTGTCATATATTCAAGAATTCATTTAAATATAAATAGCTTAAAATAATAAAAANTATCGGATTGTTATGAAAAGCGCCTGGATTCTTTAATATATTTTTGGACACGTATACATATTTTGGAATTTTCCTTTTCGTCGAGATGCGAACATCCAAAGAGAAGTGTATCGAGTTCCACATCGCTAGTTATAGCGGTTATGTTTGTTACTTTTAAGCGATTTTGGCATTCCAATAGGCGTAGTATATCACACACCAATGTTCTTAAACTTCATTATACTTCATTCATTTGCATCAAACATACTTGTAGTTAACTAAGTACTCAAATTGCAAATTATTTCGTAATATCTTGGCTTAAAATTTGCTTAAGAAACCCTACCCGAACGTAAAGTTGGCTCTATTGGGTTTGTAAGTTATTGTATTCCTGCCAGAGCTCCAGTCCTCTTGGTCGTCATAATCGGTACAATGGGACATTAGTGATCCGACCTCTCCAGTACATCCAGAGAAACATTCCATTGTACCCAATCCAATGATTGTCCTGCTACTGATTGTTAAGTCGTTACATTGGTAGGCGGGAGAATCAGTTTTATTCCAAGAGATTCGAAAATGAACTTGAATCTGCAGAATAAAACGTGAGAAGTTTGAACAGAATTTACAAATAATACTCTTCAAGATTGTGGAAGGTTTGCTCGAACAAGTATTATCGAACCACATTTACGTCAAATTAGTAGTCATCATCATAACCAACACTGCTTTTAGCGGCAATATCTTTCGCATATTATATTTAATAATCAATTGTAGTTTCGTATCGTGCTTTCTTTATCATGGACGAAACACGAATTCATTTTATATTCATTTATTTTATAAATTTGAGTGGGCTGTATTAAAAAATCATTAAATTAACAATATCATCTTTATTCCATTAAACTGTGACATTAACAGCAAGGGTAGCTCTTATTGTAAGAACGCTCACCGCAGTTCCATATGCATCTGGCTCCCACGTAATAATGGCTCCACGAAAGTGTGAACTCGACGACCCATCAAATCCAAGTATCGCAAAAACACACAATGTTATAACGACTGACATTGTGTTATGCTGTTAAAAGTTAGAAGAGCGTCCTTCTGAAATGTCAAACATTAGAAAGAACAAACAACATCTAACACAAACATTTCAACTAATTTAAACTTTTTTTTAACATGTAAAACAAACGCCCTATTCGCGGTAATAAGTCAAGATAGTGTCTGTTTAGGCTCGCGAGTCCACGTAGATCATTTGTAGATTGAAGCAACACGTATATTTTAAACAGGCAAGGAACTTCAAAATATGTTAACAATAAAAATCTTAAAAAAGACGATCGTTGGGTAAAATCTATAGTGCTATGGTATTTTGTAGGACCAAGAAGATCGGTTACGTAGTTTTCATATTTTACTTTATGTTATATGTGACATTAGTAGTGCGAATAGTGTATTTATCAAACGCTAATGACGAAATGTATCATACATATCATTTCAATACTTCTTTTATTTCGTATTGTTTCTAAAAAGATGTTTTATATGATAATGATTAAAATCAGCTTGAACGTTGACAAAATGGTGCTATTATAAAAATAAATCAGGGGAGACAAAAAGGGGATAAACGGTTAAAAATGACTATAACACCGTTGAAAAAAAAAAGCGAGAGTCGACAGGCGATATTATTACAGCGATATTTGAACACTACAAATATCGTGTGTTGCTTCGTATATCGCGCAATCTTTCGTGTGTCGTGTGTCTCGGTCTGAAATTAGTCCGCGATACACGATATTCAGATAAAATGGGCGATATTTGAATAATAAAATATCGTGTATCGCTTCGTGTGTCGCGCAAGCGACACGCGATATTTACCACGATATATCGCCTTTTGGGCTACCTACACAAGGGCGATATTTCGTGGTACAGTCTCGCGCGTCGCTTCGTGTATCGCACAAAATATCGTGTGTCGCTTCGTGTGTCGCGCAAAATATCGTGTATCGCTTCGTGTGTCGTGTGACGCCCTTGATGAAAGTAGGGCGAGAGTATAGATGGCACTATCCGGATTCCGTAAACAAGTCCCTTTAAGAACAACATTTTATTAATAGAGGATTTTTGTGCTGCATTTAATATAATGAACTGTCAAACAACGACCTCTAGACTTCAAACAATTTGCACTGTCCATTTTATTTACGTGTCATATATTCAAGAATTCATTTAAATATAAATAGCTTAAAATAATAAAAAAATGAATGGTTGATAGAAATGCGCTGAGAATTTTGGTGACAGCTTACCTGGTCTCAAATGGAATGATTACAGAATTGGCAAATATTATGTTAACTACCAATTTAAATAGGGAGTTTGATCGTTTACAAACGTAGCGTTCTTTACTTGCATTTCTTCTTAATTATTGTTTAAAAGAATGACAATTGTATAAATACTACATAACTAAGCTTTAGCGGCAATAACTTTCTGTTAATTTTTTGTTACCATCAGCGAGACCTATACGATACACGTCCATACATAAAACGCAACACTTAACATAGCAACAATCAAAGTGGTCTAAACGTTACCCTAATATAAACCATAAAACATGCACGAATCCTACCTTAGGGAATCAATTAACATATTGCATATATTTGATGTATGTGCTTAATATTCAAATATAATTATTATCATATTAAGTTGTTGTGTACCAGTCTAACGCGATCGCAATCACATAAATCCCTGCAGACAGTAAATGAAAACTTAACGCGCACCGTGAATACTTGATAAACAATGTTTATTTTAAGTATGCATGTGTCGTATCTGTCGGTAAACCCGAAACCGCTTCTGAGGATAGTTTCATTATTGCTACATATTTAAAACTGTTAGTATACAAATAGAATCGAGGATATATATGTGCCGAACTCTGGGAAAACCGGGCTTAATGCATGTGCGTAAAGCAGTCCGAACAGGCTAATCAGGAACGATACTTTCCGCATTGGCTAGATTTTTTGTTTAAAAGAAAATAACCTTTAAACGAAAAATATCATAAAAGCGAAAAGGGTCGTGCTTGATAAGCATGCGCGGACTGAACAGTATAAACTGGAACGATACTTTACGCAATGCATTTAGCCTTGTTTTCCCAGAGCGCGGCTCATATGAAAGCTGACAATCTAAGCGTAAGAAACGTTTAAACCAGATTTCTTTCACATAACCTATACTTATAATTTCCTAAGAAGACTTATACATGAAAGATGTTTATGAAAATACCTTCTAACTCATCCAACGTCGATTATTACATGATCATAAAAAAATATTCCGATTTTTTTGTGGTGAAGTTTACAATAGTCCTTTCGTTCCTGTAGTGTTAAACATATAAAAAACAAAATGCACGGAACAAGGGCGATATTTTGTGGTACATTCTCGCGCTTTGCTTCGTGTATCGCGCAAAATATCGTGTGTCGCGCAAAATATCGTGTGTCGCTTTGAGTAAGGCGCAAAATATCGTGTATCGCTTCGTGTGTCGTTGACGCCCTTGATGAAAGAAGGGCGAGATTATTTGATGGCACTATCCGGATTCCGTAGTGTTCCTTATAGCAATAGCAAAAATTTCAACTCTAGATCTGGTCTGGTAACATAGATTTTACAAGACACAAAATGCTTTTTTTTTGTGGTACAATATACATGTAGTCAACACATGTTCATGTCCCAATTTTCGTGTGTCGTATGAATATATATCGTCGCGGGAAATTAAAATGGAATATATTGTACCACAAAATAAAAAAGAGCATTGTGTATCTTGTTAAATCTATGTTACCAGACCACATATAGATTTGAAATGGTGGCTATTTCTATGCTATACGGAACACTTATTTTTTATGAGTTCACTTTATTTTACGAAATATTCGTTGATTTTGAGTGTTACTGAGGCTTTAACAGCAATGTCGCGATCGCTATTTATATTGTAACATGATTTAATCATTTTTTTCCAAATGGCACTCGCTCAAAGTCAAAACTTCAACTTAGTATATGGTCACGGTCAAACATGATAGCATTGATTTGTTTTTTAAATGACGTAGTGCCAATCTTAAAATATATGAGACAGTGTAAATTGATAAAACACGACAGTTTACATGTATGCCGGATGTCATACAATGACATAAAATGTTCAAATAAAACAGTTGATACTTAAAATATGTTTTTTCTTGATGGCTACATGAAGGTCTAAGTTAAGCTTGGAGGTCAATAGTCAAAATATAAAACTATTTTGGCTTTATCTTCCAAAGTACATTGCATAATGTTGTTCCAATTAGTGGCGATGTATTAAGGCAGCTTGTCAATCATGAATTTTATGACATTAAAGTTTAAAGATTTAACGTTGTCACGCTTTTAAAGAGAAATGTTTACCGATAACGGAACTGTTCACTGATTGACAAGTTGAGATTTGCGTCACCTTTTACAAGAATAAAGGTGGCGTAATTTTGATTTTTTTAAATATTCTTTAAAATTGATTAACCAAGTATCTTGGCAACATAATTAAACATGCAGCCTGGCGATGTATGCAAGTGCTCAAAGTATACTTTGACCTTCGCAGCATCAAGTTTTTGTTAAACAGATTTGAC
The DNA here is from genome assembly GCA_007657795.1 of Dreissena rostriformis. Taxonomy (NCBI): domain Eukaryota; kingdom Metazoa; phylum Mollusca; class Bivalvia; order Myida; family Dreissenidae; genus Dreissena; species Dreissena rostriformis. Next base: position 46,851 of record VMBQ01006633.1, on the reverse strand, counting down.
TAATTTCTGAAACCACAGCAACTACAATTTTACCGCACGCAAAATCTTAAATCGTGTGCATATTTTATATATGACCCTCTTTAAAAAAAAACGAGTTACATCAACGTAGCTTAAAGTGAGATTATACGATTTTTATATGTGTTAAATTGTAATGTATTGATAAAAATATGTAACAATCACACAAAATAGACAAGAAAAAATATACATTGAAGACGAATTTCATAAATTGCAGCAAAGACAATTTTACCCCGAGCCGATTGTGACGAAGATATTTCGTACATATTTTCCTACAATAACCGAAGCATTCGTCTTTTTATTAGGATCGGAGTTACTGTTCGGTATCGTATGAATAGGTATCGTTAGGAAACAAAATTGTGTCTATGTGTCGTATGAACGAATCTGCACTAAAAACTAAATTTAGATTCACATCGTACACGTATGATATACATGCTGGCGAATTCGACTGTACATACATTTTCGATTTCAGAATTAAATATCTGGCCTATTTCGCATTTTTCGAAACATGTTCTTATTAACTTTTATTTTTATTTATTGTAAACTATATGTATAATAAGTTTTTTACGCATTTTATATACATTCATCAATACATGTATTTGACAAATCGTGCAATCTCACTTTAAGCATTTTTTAACTTTCGCAGGATCCAGATTCGGACGGTCACATGTTGCCGTCTGCTTATTTATATACTCTCTTTCTTGTGTGTATCATTACTCTACAAGAATTAAAGGTTATCACATGAATCCTAATCCAATGATAAATTGCTTTAAGAGAAACGCAGAAAAAAGTACAATAACTCTTTTTTTTATTAATGGAGTTCTTGCCTTTCGATTGAAATCCCTATTTTGGTAATAAGTTAATCGTTTTTTTTTTAAGAGATTTCTTTTTTTCTCTTTTGGAGCATTAAGCTACACGTATTGCAGGGAATCCTACACAATTCATACAATCATGAGGAACACTGAGAGGCAGTTCAAATTAGAAATTGTACAATTCTTTCTTCAGTATAACGTAATTATTCTTCTCTGCTAATTTTCTCTTTTTCAATTAATAAAACAAAACGTGCATGTTTTCTGAACCTTTCAAGTCAAATCTTTCTCTTGGATCAAATCAATACTCTAGGCGCAGTCGTCACTAACTGCACTTGATGTAAAGCAAATGTGTTGGTCATATGGAAGGCCGATGATCCAACTTACTTAATGGTAACATAAAAGAAGTATAAAGTCATCGTGTGCTTACTGTGTCCTGATTTTTGCAACATGCTAATTTCCAGCAATTTGAAATGCATAAACATTTTATTTTGTTGAGCTGGATACTATTTGCTACATGCCAATTACCAATTTGTTGTTAGTATGTGTTTTTTGTATTCGGTGATAATGAAGGAGCATATATTAATTGGTATGTGGAAAATGGAAAATGACCTTTAGCAATTATTTAGCCATATCGGCCTTCCATAAATGTCATAATGCATGTATTTAATGTTTTTCCAAGATTTTGCTTGTACAGTAAACTGTTATTATCACATCAAATTTTCTGTATAATACAATGTCAATAAAATGTTCTTTCTTACACATTGTTTACCCCAACTAAGCTGTTGAACTAAATTTGTTCGTGTGACATGCATACGGTGTTCCGTTAGGCCAATCTTTGTTTTACAGTGTCGACCTCTGAATTACAAGGGCGAGAATGCGAGAACACGTTATGAAGGAGCGAAATCACGATGCGAGAGCACGAGATCACGATGCAAGAGCCCGAGATGACGATGCGATATCGCGATAGTCATATCGCGATCTCACATTCTAGTCTCGTGTCTCCAGATCGTGTTTTCGCATTCTCTCCCTTGCTTCTTCAAAGGTAAAAAAAGAGAGAACATGACATGAGATCGCGATATTAATATCGCAATCTCGCATCATATTCTTGCAAACAGGCATCTTGATCTCGTAATATCGCATCGTACTCTCGCACTTTCGCATCGTAAACTCGAAACCTTGAATCATAATTATTTTGCACTATCGACCTTTGAATATCAAGGGGGAGAACGTGAAAACACGATACGATTACGATGCGACGTCGAGAAATCTGGCTTTGATATTACGAAAATAAGATGCGAGAAAGCAAAACAACGATTCGAGATCAACATAGCTTATATATAAGATTGAACCCAAATCCTGAGGCTTAATGAAACACTATTAAATTGGTTTTTTGGAAAAACTAGTACTGGTTTTAGATAAGCTACGATCTTGAGAACACTCACTGAGAGGGGATAGACCAAGGGACGAACTGATCACTAGGCGGACACCTTATCCACTTGGCCACTGGGAGCTTTATCAATACTGTGTTTATCTAAGAGCCTTGGATAAATAGTACGAAACGTTTTTAGTGAAAGTTCTATTAATATAACCGTAAGAAGAAAATATATGTTTAAACTTGTGATTTTTTAATCGATAGATAGATTATTTCTGAACTGTTTTAAATACCATACAAGTACAAACCGTTATTTTCGTAACCTGATAGAGAATTTATTCTGAATTATTTCCGTATACAATACATCTTCAAACATTCGATTTCGNCTGGTTAGTTGACAATAAATTATCCCTTCATTTGGGGAAGACTGAATGTATTGTATATGGATCAAAGAGAAAGTTAAAACAACTGAAAGATTTTAATATTGAATGTAATGGGCATAAAATCGAACCCACAACTGCTGTCAAATATCTTGGTGTTAGTATTGATAACACATTATCTGGTGAAAATATTGTAAACAACATTGTTAGCAAAGTAAACTCTCGTCTTAAATTTATGTATAGAAATGCAAAGTCTTTAGATACAAGGACTAGAAAATACTTATGTTCTGCCTTGATTCAGTGTCACATTGACTATGCTTGTTCCTCTTGGTATCCTAGTTTAAATAAAGGTTTAAAAGACAAATTACAGATATGTCAAAATAAAATTGTCAGATTTATCTATGGACTGGGTCCTAGAGAAAGTATTAATCAATGTAACCTGTCAGATATGTCATTGCTAAATGTTGAGAATAGAAATAAGCAATTAAGATTGAATCATGTTTTTGAAATTGTTAAAGACAAGTGTCCATCATACTTGAAAGAAAATTTTGTATATGTGAAAGATACCCATTCATATTCAACAAGGGCAAACACATACAATTTTAGAGTGCCCATATGCTATGGTAAAGGAAATGTTACCTTTTACTACTGTGCAATTAGCGATTGGAATGCTTTGCCAGATACAATAAAGAAAATTGATAATAAACATCAGTTCAAATTAGCTGTTAAGAACCATCTATTGTGCTTAGCTAAAACACTTTAATTGTACTTTTATAATATTTGTGTACTAGTCATCATGGCAAATATATTATAGAAACATGATTGTAACAACTTACATGTATACTCAAATTATCAGGGACTTATTGTTCATATTGTGTAACTTTCTCACAGGATTATATTATAGTAACTATAACCTAAACTGGACCCCATTGGAAATAAGCTTTCGAGCTTTCATGGGCAATCCTAGGTTTTTACACTATATTATCCAAGTTATTTCTTTGTACATACTACGTTTTCCCTAAAGTTGTGAATTTGTTTCTATAATATATCAAATTACTAGTCTGTGCTGAAAATCTGTGATAACAAATATATGTGACATATTTAACTGTGATAATCAAGCAATATATTATGTTCCATTATAGTAACATTAAATCATATTTTAAGCGTGAGGCAGTTGCTGATCTGGTCCTTCAAATCTCATTTGAGGTGATACGCGTCCTTAAGACTATTTTATATTGTTTCACATTTGTGTTCATTTTCTTTGTCAAATCACATTTTATATTATTTTATTGCAGTTTTTATACCATAGGTTTTGATCAGCAGCAATCTCACAAATGCTTTTACTTAAAATTGTAATGTAATTTTGAATGATAACTTGTATTTTATGTGTTTTAAAACCTGAATAAAAATCAATCAATCAATCTAAAAACCTTGAATCAATAGTACAAAACGTGTTTAGTGAAATTTAATTAATATCTATTAATATAACCCTAAGAAGAAAACATATGTTTGATTTTTTAATCGATAGATACATTATGTATGCACTGTTTTAAATACCATACATGTACACGTACAAACCGTTGTTTTCGTAACATGATAAAGAATTGATTCTGAATAANTTCGATTTCGTAAGCTAATATATAATTGACTCTGAACTGTTTCCGAACACAATACATGTTCAAACATCTGATTTCTAACATTGACTCCGAATTGTTTCCGATTACCATACATGTGAATCATTGGATTTCGTAACCTGATTTAATATTGGATTGCAATTGTTTCCGAATACTATTTACGCTGAAACATTTGATTTCGTAACCTTATATTACATTTACTTTGAACTGTTTCCGAATACCATTCGTGTTCAAACATTTGATTTTGTAACCGGATATAAGATTGACCCTGAACAGTTTTTGAATACCATACATGTTCAAACATTTGATTTCGTAACCTCATAAAACATTGCCTCTGATTAAAAAAAATATATATTGATTTCCTGAAATACTATACAATAGTTTATACGATAAAGAATTATTATAATAGTTATTACCATAATAGTTATTACCATTAGTGTCATCATCAGCATCATCAACAGCAGCAGCATAATCATCATCATCATCATAACATTGACACAAGTTCGAATAAGAATAATGAAAGTTGGAATCAAACCTGCGCCTTTGTATGCCTTCAGAAAAAATCCGAATAGAAACAAGTAGTCGTATTAAGTGTATAAATTCTCACAATATTACAGTGTGTACTTGCGTAATTTACAATAAAATGCCTATTTATCGACCAAAATCTTAATAGACGTCATCATTCTATTTAGAGAATTGCACACATGCACATCCGGGTAGAACTAGGATGTCTTTCACATCCTGGTAGAAATATGATGTCTTACACAATAATAACAAATGATATGTCAATTGGGTGTGAGGTTAGATAAATGGCGAACGTGAGTGACTGCGGAAACGTATTCTTCACTGAGTCAGCCGGATACTGACTAAATGCATAATTGCGGTGTTTAAAATTTAAAGAAAAAAAAATAATTATAATTTTTTATATAAATTCAGCATTTGAGTGTTTAGTAACCCAGTCTTTCTGCTAATTACCTCTCGACCGTTGTCTTATCCACTTTAAGTACTTTAAGTACTCTCTTCAATTATTATAAAATCTAACTTACTAGTTATTGAAGACGTATTCTATGCGACTCGAGTTTGAAAAAGGGGAAATAGTTGTGACTTTGATCTGCTTGTGCCTGATTTTTTATTCATTGTAAACAATTATTTGGTCCACTATTGTGCACGTTTTAACTATCCTTTTTATTCAACAAATACTCATCCAGACACTTAGTCTTTTTTTTTTTATATCTTTGCCCAAAGAGATGACAAAAATGACGTCAACAACTGTAGAAGAATTTCCCATTAAATTAGAAAACTGATGTCGTTAATGGATTGAAATAAATGAAGTCCTTACCAATTTTCATTTTGGACTGCGAAGTCAAAACGTACATTGTATATTTGTTCATTTCTTGGATGTTTTCGAGATACAAACGTATGTTTATTAAATAGAAGAATAACATCATTACATAAATCTTTAATTTCCATTTAAGCGAAAGGAAAATCGGAAGGAGATAACGTGTTCACCAAAACTTATACTTTAACTTATTTAAATCATTTGAAGTACATCCTGTTATTGAGTTATGTGAGAAGTTATGTGTAGTTGGTGTCGGGTGGGTGCTCATGGCAAACAAAGGCCATAGATGAGTTGTATCTGTTTATATGTAGACGTCGATCCATATAGTCCATTATTAGAAAGACCTAAACAAAACAATGACAATATTTTTACAAACAAAACAAAAACATGCAATACTATGAAAGATGAATGAAATGAATATCACGATAATTACACGAATTCACACACATTTCATAATACAATAATACAAAATGTTCAATAAATGAAAACAGTTTTACAACTCGCCATGTTGGAATAAATGTTGCCCACGAGAATAAACTAGACGGTGTTGGCAAATGCAAGAGTGGTAAGTAAATTCATAATGGAATAAACAGTTCGATTGAATGACCCATGACAATCTTGCACCGTGCAATTCTTGAGTATGATAGGACAAAACAACTATTGCATCAGCCTTCATGGGTGAACGCACAGTGGAGAACGAACAGAATGTCCACAAAAGGTAAATGTATTATTATATGATATGAAAAGGAAGATAAAAAATTGACCTGTATAAAACCGGAATGGTAGATAACCGACCAGTCAATACTTTATTAGCACATAAGCAAACACAAACAACAAACCGTTCGACGTCAAATGTCAGAGTAATGAACTTGGAACGAACGACAATACTCCCATTAGTGGCAATGTTTGCCTGCTGTTTTAATGAAATTTATAAATTATCGACCATGGTTGAACAAGTACAAAATTGTCTTGGTAATCATAGTAAGGTGGACGCATTATACAATAATATATGTGACTTTTATTAAACCGATTGAAACCCTAGTCCAAAACGGCGATATTGTAAAACATAAATGTAATGTCCTTAGAACATGGGAGACTGACCTTAAAATTGTATTCTATACAGCAAAAGCATGTGAAGCACTTTGATGAACTAAAGGCTGTATTGAAATGCAGAAATGGCAAAGCATGTAGTAAAGACCTGCTATCGGATTTATTGCTTAAATGTATGGTAATCCACGCACTTTCTAACAAATAACCATATTTAGTGTTCGTATGTCGTATGAATAGACAGCAGTGCGGGGTTATAAAATGGAATTAAATGTTGATTAAACATTTGCATACTCGTTGAGTGTTCAGGCAATTTAAACACAGAAACTTTAGTGCTTGCAATACAATTATAATGTTATACATATTATCAGAGAATGATTTCTGCTATCTTTTAAACCATTCAAAGTTTCTGAAAAAGGCAAGATTACTAAGGAACACATCTAATTTTAAATACCGCAGTTAGTCTCATAAACTGAAGATACATATGACAACAAGTGCTTCAAAAAGCAAAAGCAATAGGTTAACAATCGGTTAACAGCGATTAGACAAGTACTTGTTTTCTTAATCAACCATTTGACTCGTTCAATATATTTACAATTAGGAATGGAATGTTTTGACCCCCTCCCCCATCCCCCCCCCCAAAAAAAAAATGTTTTTGGTCGCGCAGAAACAATCCTTGTGGAAATACCGAAATTACCTTACGTTTTCGTGCACTCTAAGTTTTGGACACCCTGTGTTTGAGCCGATTGACTGTTATACGTTCTGGCAGATTAATACATGACTTCCGCGGACCGTTTGCTTATTTTTGGTAACACGTACACACGTTACAGGTAATGATTTTACCCGATAGCTTTAAGTAGTTGCACAATGACAATGACAATAGATTTATTTGTACTGAAAGGCCTCCGGCCCAAAATACAAACATATATGCAGTAATCATAAGTAGTGACATTGTTTATAATATTAACTCCAGTAATTGTGAGACGTGTTAAGTAAAAAATAATACTGCTTATAGATATATAGTCAAACATTAAAGCGTTAGTTTGATGTATTGGAACCAATATCGGAGGTGGGTGTAATCAATTGATTTAGTAGCACATTTACGAATTGTGAGTTTGGCTTCAGTAACAGTAAACTCGCTCGTAGCATATATGCAACGTCAAGATATATACCCAATGCAAAAATAGCGTGTTGCCTAGTGTCAGACATAATAAGCCAAAAATAAATGTTCTCATATAGTACATTTCAACCAGTTATCCATGAAATATTGTTCTCTTACATGACCATAAACAAAACAGATTAATAAAAAGTGATACTCATTTTCAATACTATACACATTCCTATGTAGACACAATGGGCAGAATATTTTTTTCCATGTTAATACCGATATGACGACCCTTTTCTATCATAGGTTGGTGATCAGAACAACGAAAATTCGAAAAACAGTGTTTTAAACGATATGAAAATGGTGTAGATAAGTAGCTCTCTAGCTCAATTAAGCTTCTAAACAGATTATAGTGTAAGCCTTTTTCACGAGAATTTATAACCCCCAAAAAGGGTTTGCTTCGCACAGTCAACTAGTCTTGTTTGAAATATGTTTAAGAATGTAACACTGTTTTCAAGTTCATTAGTAATCCATGCGTTACCAAACCTGAACAAAAATAGTAAATGTTTTACATGTGTTACCCACGTTACTCGACCATTGTCGTCTAGGCGCCGTAATATTAAGGAACACTGCTTATGGTATCTCGTAGTAGCAATCTGTGTCAAAGTCACCCAGTTTTTAACACACTTGAACAAAAAGTCAACGTTTAGTGGAAGGCGTCCACAGTCTGCTAATGCAAAACTGTTTGATACGATTTGATTCAAACATGCTAACCTGTTGCAAAACTGAAATTGTCCGCTTTCTATTGTACCACACATTTGATGACCCCATAATTCCGAGTACCCGAGGAATTACGGTAAGTACATTTATGCGAATAGTTAATGTTTTGAATAGCAATTAATTAAGAGTTCATGAGTGGCTTAATTTTCAACTAAAATAACATAACTTGGCATATGATGTCATTTACATATTGTGAATAAATACTTCAAGGTGAGAAAAAAAGCTTACCGAAAAACATTAACGTTCATATATGGTATATATGCAAAGTATAATAAAGCATAATAAGACACTCAATTTTTTACCAAAGTTCAAACTTAAGTAACTCGGCCTAGAGTGTCATTTTAAAAAGGGGCATACATGTTGTTTTTTTTACGAATCAAAATAATTCCAGAGGAAAAAGCTTACCGAACAATTTTAACTAACCGCGGACGACGAGGCCGACACCGGGGCGAGTAGAATAGCTCGCCTTTAAGGTTATCTTTATAAATAATACCAGTTTATATATTACCTGCGCCTATGACTGCATGAAGAAGATATCCAAATAAAAACAAAGGTATCCTTTCTTGGGTATACATGATATATTTCTTAAACCGATTACTAGTTTGTGACTCTTATAATACCCTTTTAGTGTGTTAAAAAGAAAACGCACACATACGCTCATAAACACAAATAAATGTTCGACGATACGATTGCTATGTAAATAATCATTAGAAAGGAGCAACTTGACACTCAGAAGTTTAAGTTTGTCGATTAGCTCCAGCGACCATGACACAGCACAACAAAATGAATTCGTTTAGAGGGTAATCGAGCACAATACGGATAGCAAAATAATGTGATTATTTAATTCAAGACTTATCGTATCGTTATTTGATTTTTTTGCATTGTTCCTGTTTGACAAAGCATCATATTAGTTGAAACAAATGCTCTTGTGATCGAGAATAACTCGCGAATATCTTTAAATAAGTTGTCATATGGGTGCTTGTGATAGACAAACAGGCTATTTACTTAATTAACAATCTCCACCGCATACGTGTATTTCAAAATTATGTTGTTATCAAAAGGTGAATGAAAGTGAGGTGTCGCGAAAGGTCGACTTAAACACACGCGTAAACATAAAATGATTTCCACTCCTTCCCCCTCTCCCATTGTGACGCCGACCGAAAATAATGATTATGTAAGAACTATTCCAAAAACACATCAGTGTCTGAAAAGTATCCGTCTTGGAAAATCACTTCAAACGCAGGTATATGTTTTAAGACCATTTATTGTAATAACTTAAAACTAGTTTACATATTCTGTATTAGCTATACTAAAATGCATATACATGTGTATGTCTAGAAGTAAAGTATATGAACCCCTGCCTTTATTTCACTTTCGTTTTGAAAGCCTCACAATATCACTTTGCGACGCTACCAACATTAAAAACATGTTTATTTACATCACGAGAAAATGAGGAGGAAGTGAGGAGTGTTTGTAATGTATAAATACGAAGTTTGGCAGTTGTAAGATCATTTAACATGGCGATCTCAAATTGTGAAGGTATCCATTGTACAAAAATGGATTTGTTACATGCTGAAACACTGGTGCATAGTGAAAAGTTGTTTGCACATAACGATCAAAAGTTTCGCAAAAAACTGAGACCAAAAACGTTTCGTCAAAAACGTATCATTTTAAATTATTTTGAAGCCGTTTTAAGTCTGTTTGCGGAAAAGTGGAAAGTCAGTAAAACGGATCATGGAAAACAATCATTTTGACGCCTTTAAAACAACCACGTGTCTAATGTTCGGTAACAATTGTAATTTATGTCCTATTTTTTACTCGTTGGCGGTGAAATTCATGTGAAAGTCATTATAAACATACACCTTGACGTCATTAGATTATTGTCAGTGCGACAAATTAGGGGCCGTAAATCTGTCCCTTTTTCATAACAAAAAAAAAATTAAGACAAAAACATTGTGCACTGAATAAACTTTACGTATTTTGTTTCGAATGGCAGCGAACTATTAGAAACGTTTGAAACATGATAGCGGATTATGTCAGTGACCTAAATGTTCGGGTTTCGCGCACACGTACTTTCCTCACTCGTAGTTATGTTCACAGGCATATCCCCATCGCGACGTGAATAAGTTTGCTAAATTACATCGTTTTGACTTTTTGTCGCTAAGCTTATGTTTCATACCATTACAAAATACTTGGTAAACTTTGTTTCTTAGACAGAGGTTTTTTCTTACGCAAGACTGTGGAAGTATTGATCGAATAACATTGTAAAACTGATTTGATCAATTCATCACTAGGCCATTTTATATATTAATTAATACTAAATTGAAAAACAACGACATTTGACATTTTATTTATTTAACTAAAGAAAATAAACTAAAGATTTGTGTTTTGTGTCCATATCCTATGGTACGAAATATTTCATATATTTTCAATCGACAGTTCATGCAAAAAGTATTTTTTAACACGCAGAATTCGGATATAGTGTAAACGGCTTTAATACCAAATATAAGGAAAATAATATCAGTTTCAGTTTCAGTTTATTGACAGAATCAGCAAATACATGCCTTTGGTCACATAATAAACAAATATACAAAAAACGATCACACAAATATAATACTAAACACAACAAAAAGCATATAACATAAATAGATAATTAAATTAATACATACATAACTAGTAACTAAATAATTTGGTTTACATCTTTAATTTTATCAAAAAAAGCAACAAAGAAGCTTATTAGCAAGGTAGCTCTCATAAAGTTAGAGAGCAAAAAGTAAACTTTCAGTGAACATTTACTCTGCAAAAATAATAAAAAAAGGAGCAATACGACAGACAGCAGACAAACAGACTGACAGACAGACAGACAGACAGACAGACAGAGACAGACAGACAGACAGACAGACAGAGACAGACAGACAGACAGACAGACAGAGACAGACAGATAGGCAGGCAGACAGACAGGCAGACAGACAGACAGACACAGACAGACAGACAGAGACAGACAGAGACAGAGAGGCAGACAAACAGACAGACAGGCAGGCAAGCAGACAGACAGACAGACACAGACAGACATTCAGACATACAGACTTAAAGACAGACTGACAAACTTGTTGATGCTGGAAAATGCTATGTAATATGTTATCCGTAGATGGACATATTTTTCGGAAAGGTTTGCTCATTTTTGTTTATTTAATGCTATTGCATAATTGATATCTTTTAGTTACTGTAAGGCATATTATGTCCCTATTATTTTATATAATGCGAAGGAGTTTGATTGAGAAATAAACAGTCCCATTTTAGACAATAACAATGTATGAAATAACATGTTCACATTTTTATTTTAATTGAATGTAAATATATTTTACAAATTGAATTTACATTTTTTTCTTGTAATATAGTTCTAAACATGTAACAAGGACGGTATAAGTGGACAACAATATAAGAGTACATTTGAAAACGCATGATAATTATAAATTTGCCTTCAACACTGCTTCCGACAATAATTTTAATTATTACCGTTACGGTAGTTATAAAACAATGATATAAAAAGAAATAATTTAAATACCTAACATAAAAAACATATAATTAATTTGTTTTCTTGTATATATAAGTAACAACACAGTTGAATCAGGACAATTGGGCATTCGACCAGGCAAAGGCAAACCATTTTCAACTGCATACTCTTCGATGAACTTTTTAATACGCAGATTATCATCCAAACTTAGTGCGTTTGATGGCAGTCGATTACTGTTTGCATGGAGTCTGGGGGTCAACCCTTCATGATCATATGCCTTTGTGAGTCTTTTTAAAGTTGATACAGATGTTGCATGTGCAAAGCAAAAAGAAAGCTTGCAAATCTGTTTACCTTGAAAGAAATACTTTTGAGAAGGCTTAAGCCTTTGACGTTTTGATTTCTTGTTATCTAAAGTGTGTTCACTGTTTGATCTATGACAATTCACACTAGACTTAATGACAAGCTCTTTCTCTCTTGAAGACAATTCTTGGCAAGACAAGCGATACTGTAGGAGTGCATCAAATCCTACCACATTTGAACATGGTTGATCATATAGAGCAGTACATTCACATGTTTTTTGTTTGAATGCTGACACAACAGATTCTTCTTTTGCATCACATTGTCTCTGATCTTGAATGCCAGGACTTGTATTGGAATCATATAACAAATGGGTAGTTTCATTACTCACATCAAATTCATCATGAGGTACAGAATTAAAAGATTCTGAAATAACAGTTTCATGGCTTGATTCATCATGATCACATTGACACAATTCATCAACTTCAGTTTGAACTAGTGAAGAGCAAACATTTTCGCCATTTAGATTATACAGTAAATCAACATTGTTTAGTTCATCAATAAAAAATTGGTCATTGTTGTGGGAAATTTCGTATGGAACTGTAGAAGCCTGTGAATAAATATCCGTTTCTTGACTCATTTTCGATAACAGAAGGAAGCATTATACTTTCAAAGATGCAGAAGACTGTTTGATAACGAGGTCGCTTCCGGGTTAAAAAATCAATTTAAAAAGTATATGTAATTACTGTACTACAGTAAAATTTTACAAGTGTCATTATTCTAAGGTTATTTATGATAGCAGTAACGGTATATTGTCATCATTATTACGGCATTTAATCACAATTAATACGAAATTTTGCCTAGAAAAAGAAATAAACATACCGTGTAATCCAACAGGAAGTGTGTGCGTGTTTGTTGACAAGGTCAAACGGTGGTTGAAATACTCGGTAAATTTGTCCCAGGTTACAATAAACTGTAAATTATGTTGAGTAACGACTGCCAATAAAGTTCACTTCGTCCCTTGCGAACTGACATGTCATTTCATGCTTATTTGATAGAGTATTTTAAAAAATAATTGCGAGAAAATATCGCGCAAAACAGTACGTCAACTTATTCCTGATTTTTCTCTGAAATGACGTCAGCGCCAAATGGGTCAAAATCGCTTGTGCGGCCACTTTTTATATAAATAATTTGCTTTGAGTAAATAAAAGTGAAACATGTTATTTA
>VMBQ01006633.1:0-30648 GCA_007657795.1 Dreissena rostriformis | reverse complement strand
CCAAATATTTAAAATGAATGTGTAAATGCTGATGACGTCATGTTCGACAGGAAGTTGTTAAATCAGTCGATGTTTGGATGTAAGTCATTCTACTCGGAATGAACTATAAAGTCATCATGTTAAGTAAAATAAAATCAGATTCAAAAAAACAAACACGTTGATACCAGGATGTATTATATTTTAGACACAAAAAGCAAACAAAACAGCGAAAAACATATTTTACAAATATTAAGCGCAAGTGCTCATGACGTCATTAGTAACAAGTCAAACGTCAAGGATCATATTCATTCCCGCTAAAAATGCAGCGTCGTAGCGATTTTGTTTTAATTATTTCTTTTAAAACGGGGACTTAGAGAGAGGTATGATAAACAGAAAAACAGGTTACTGCCTGATCGTTTTGTAATATATCAGGCTCGGCACGAATAAAATAACGGCTCGGCAAAGCCTCGCCGTTATTTTATTCTAAGCCTCGCCTGATATATTACAAAACAATCAGGCAGTACCTGTTATTCTCTATATATCAGCGGATTAATAGTGTATGAATCATTCAAATTCAACAAATGAATCGAAATCATTTTTAGACATTGTTTCAGAATCCACTCTGATACATGTACATAAAAAATGTACCAACTGTATAACTTGTCATTCGACATATAAATGCCATTCAACGGCATGCACTAAACCATTAATTTCCGACTTCAAAGTGTTTTAAACACCGCGAACAATATGCTTTTAGAAAGTGCATGTATATCAAACACACATATGCCTTTTAAACGGATGATGTACAGATATTAAGAATTGCAGGCTTAACAGTGTGCTGAAGATCAGCGTAACGAATAACATAACAGATAATACAAACTAGTTAAGAAAAGTAAGTATTTCACTTGAACATAATGAATGCCGTCGTTAGAAATATATGAGGCTGAGAGAACTTTGAAAAACACAACCAAAGTACACGACGGCATAACCATGGATTAATTAATGTATGGATGGCAGCCTATCTACTAGCACCGAATAAAATGCAACAACGCCCAAATCGGGATGGTGATACACATTGTTTGGTGTCGGTATTTTTGCGAGACTGCATTCAGTCGCTACCACGTATTAGGCACGTAATTGGGATCATTACTGTCACATTGTCCAGATGACAGGACATTGCATCTGTTTCATATCGCCAGTTCTTCAAACCACATTACGTACCAACTTTATTGAATTACCGGAAGCACAACACGGACGTAAAATAGAACATACCATCATGGACGTGTAACCAGATACCATTATATAAAAACATCATCGAATATCTAAAACGCCGAATATAACACAACATTTATGGTAAAGGCATGTTAGTCAACTCAGCCAAAAACAATGTCGGTGCACGTTGGAAGTCACAGACCCGTTTTTTAAGCCATAAATCAATGAATGATTGTCATAAACGTCAGAAAATGTTTTCAATTTAACAAACTCTTCTGAGCGCGCTTTTCGGTTGATTATCGAACTTGGCATCGACGTTATGTCTTCAAAGAGTTTCAGAACGTTTGGTGACGATTCGATAAAAAAACGCATGAGTAAGAGAGAGCGAGCGAAGAATTTTGAATAATTTGTGTAATACAATAGGCTGTTTGAACGATTAAAATAATTAAAATACTTAAATTGTATTAATTGTGGGCAAAATGGCATATTTATATAGTTGTTTAAAAACTAAACGCTATTAAATGCTTAGTGATTTGGGGAAAACATTGCCGAATTAAAAAATAATGGTTGACACAAGCATAATTATATTCAAGCAAAGGTTATGCAAATTAATTTGAGTAGCGTCGTTCCTTTTTATGCAAGTAGTAGGCGGAGTTTTCCATCATTTATCATTGTATAAGAGCGAGTTTATACGATTTCAAGATCATATTTTCAACACGGATATAATTCGGATACGAACATGTGCAAATGCTAAGACCGTGTTTTTTGTTTTTCCTTTTGATTCTCAATATGATCATTGCATTTCAAATATGCATACTCAGATTGTGTTTTACTAAGTTTTCCGAAAGTATGTATCTGGGAAAAATGACCACATCAGTGTGGTGGTGTGAAATGTTTCATATAGACTTGCATAGCAAGATATGTCCATATTATTCCAATGGCGTCAAATGTAACCTAATGGAATCCGCATGGTCCTCTTTTCCTATAGTTATGCATTTGCATGATTAAATATATGCAAAATTATAGTCGTTAATGAAATCGTAATTCGTTATCAGGGCAAAAATATTAAAATCGCTCCGTGGTGCTCATAAGCGTCAGCTGATTGCCAGTAATAGGACCTTTAATTACATTAAAAATACATGGATGAATCTGCACATAGTGGTTATTAATTATTTATAAATTATAAATGAATTACAATACTGATTAACCTTACCGATCAATTAATTCATTTGCTTCAAATGTTTTCATTAGTGGGTATCTTACACACTTTATTGAAGACCTACACTGACATCATTAGTGCTCATACAACCTGTCAATTACGGGTCAACATCAATAATTGTACTTCTTAATTAAATTATGCTATTCGCACGTATACACTCACAGGGTCATCTCTACCATGAAACGATTGTGGTTTAACCCGGTCGTATCTATTAGAATACGCTTATACCATTTCTTACGACGCACTGTGAAAAGATGATTTAATTAAATATATTAACAAATTGTACAAAACTGCATAAACATGGAAAATGCAACTTAGGGAAAGCGTGCATTGAATGGAATATAATCGTCCTTGATTTAACCTATTATGTGGGTTTCCTCAGGACTTAGCTCCGATTTGGATAATTTCAAAAGTGTACTTATGTCTCAAATGTAGTTTCGTACCCAGAATGTCCTATATTTCGTTTCTATACGGCTTACTACTCGGTATACTACTCGGTATACCACTTATATACAGAGGATATTCGTTTGGTTCGGTGGAATATCGATTTTATTTCACGAGTGGTCATGGAAAATATATTTTTTCTATGATCACGAGTGAATTAAAATCGACATTCCATTGAATTCAACAATTTTTCTTTAATTTTATGCTTTTTTCCGTTTATTTACACTGTAAAAGAATTAAATTGTGGAATTTCGATGGAATAGTGACGTCATTTTGTAAACAAAATGACATCATTTCATAGTTAAACAGTGTAAAATATTGATATTTTTCACTGTTATTTTTCACTGTTTGAAACAGTGAAATATCATTTTTATTTCACTGATATTTTTCCATAAACCACCGAAAAGCATATAATAAATATATGTATGCGTGCGTGTGTATCTGATTGATGTTAATACTGTTTCGCTCTTCTACAGGAAAACAATGTACAATGTTTTAGCTTGCTATTGTTAATCATTGTTTACCACTCGATAATATGCTTACATCTAATGCCAACTAATTGTGCACACACCATTGTCTCGCATTAAGTGTAATACATATGTGGCAGGGGCTGGATGCCTTTATCACAAATAAACATAACTTGAACTTGAACTTGAATTGAGTTGCAATACAGCCCACATAAACACAGATTAAAATTAACAACTTGATTTGTTTACAAAAATAGTTTAATAACTATAGTTATCTATCGTATGTGCACAGTCGCGTTATATTAAAAATGTTATTTGATTAAAAAAACATGAGGAATACTGATGTAATAACACAACGATCTATGGGTATCGACATTAGCATGGATGTAACTGAATAATATGCATATGACAATTGTTTTTAATGAAAGTTGGGAAATTAAAGAATCTGAATGATTTCTAGAATATTATAACACTTACCTGATATTGTTTTTACCCCGTGATTTGTGTTGCGCACTAATAAAATGTTAATGCACTTGCTGAACACAACAACAAGCATTGAATGCCGTAATTACAATGAACGAGGTGACTTCACTGTATGGCAAGATTGAAATACATCAAATATTATATAACGCTATGTTATTTCATTAGTGCGGATTATTGATGATATAAAACAATCCACAAACAATTAATAGATAGGTATCTCGTAAGTATGAAGGTGAAATGCAATCATCGTTTAGTGTCGTTAAAAAGTAATCGCATAGTTTGTCTTGCATTAAAGAACGCTACCGAGTACACATTATTTATTTCATGAATAATCTGAAAAAGATCGTTGAAGTTAATACGTCCACAAACATGCACACAAGTTCGATCTATTGCGTCTTTATCGCAGTACATTGCATAAAGTCCGTAGTTGTATACCTGAACAGTGTACCTCGCGCAAAAAAAAAACACAAAATCATTATGTTAAATCCTGCTTTTTGATTTTATGTAAACCGTCTGCATTTTATATACAATAGTTGACATAACAAAAGAGTACTATATATAGACCAAGAAGTATTATGTATTTATTTAAAGTATGTATTTTGATTTTTCTTAAGGTTAAGGTTCCTCAATTGTAGTAAATATTCATTTCCCACTATAGTAGTCAATTTCTTAGTTTTGGAATAATATTAAGACTCCATTCTCCTTTAAAACAAAATGCTATCTTATTGATAGATTAACGTGCGAACGTAGTTCAGGAAAACATCAAAGGTTAATCTTTTATTTAACTTAGAGAAAACAAACAACCATTGTTATTAAAGCTATGAATACCAACTTAACCAACATATTGCCCAGACCCTTTACAGATAGTAAAAGACACGATCATGGGAAAGATCTTGAGTTCTGTGTATTGTTCACGAAAATGCTAAATCACCATTACATAGAAACATATACTAATTTGTCGACTTATTATCTATGATATGGACATTACATACGCGTGTTTGTTAATTTCTAGTTATCATAGATATTATGTTTTTATATGCGATTATGTTGTATTTTTTGTTAAAGGTTTCAATTCATCCGTACTTATATTTTTTGTCTATTGATTAGGAGTACATATTTAATTTCCCACAACGTTTCACAAATAATCATCCCAAAACTTGTAGTCGACTGTGTCGATAATATATAGATTAATATTAATTAATTATATTTAACGTTTTATTGGTACTACGGAGACATAGCGTTCAAAACTATTAGGAGCAAGGAAAAGGCTAAGAAGAATTATCAGGTTGCTTGAATGTCTTACAGAATAAATAAAGTACTAGTGTTTTGTTCAATGTGTATTACCATTGTTTTTTCTCATTTGTGTTTTGTGTTATAAAAGTTCACAATATAACTGCTGTGTGTTGATATACAAAGATTCAAAGATAAACTATCACTTACTCCGGATGAAGAATAATCATCATAATGTGAAACATAAACGTGTCACAAATGTGTTGCTAAAAAATTAAGTGTTATGGATTGTACTGACATCACATTAATATTAACATGTTTACTTAACCAAATATTATATGTGATATGTTTGAATTTAATTGTTACAACAACCTTCCGTGGTTAATCATTGATTGCACTCTATCAGATGTGAAGAAGTTCATTAATCATACATGTTTTTTCTCTATTACAATGTACAATGAAATTCGAGTCATCATAATATTGGACACATTTGAATGAATGACTCTATTGTGTACTTGCATTCTTTATTTCATTGTAAATCTTACATATATAAGATGCCCGTTTTTCATCTTAATACGTTTCGTTGGCTGTAAGACTTGTTGTTATTATTGCAATCGTACATCAACGCTGGTGCATCGCAATTGTGGACGACTACATGTACATGTTTTAGTGTTTTTTTCAATACGTTTTAACCAAGTGCACGCAGCAAATGTATAACAGAAGACTCAAGCGTCATGATATAATGCAATTTAGTGCAAAGGTCGAGTGTTGTTGAAGAACACGGGACGGTCATGGCACGATGTATTGGACGTGAGCTTACACTTTGGCTGACAATTAATCCATCAGTTTATATTTCCACAGAACATATTTCCAATCTAGCAAAACCATCACTGACTATAGATTACCGCTTAAACGATAACCGCTTTTTATAAGAACCGGAACCTTTGTCTAAGTAATTGCTAAGTACTCTTTAACCGTGTAATTATAATCTCGCTCAAAACTCAATATGAACATACACATACCAATCATTTGTTCGGAGTAATATGAACATACACATACCAATCATTTGTTCGGAGTAATTATAACAATCGTTTCAAATTTTATCTATAATATTTTACAAAAGATTATAAAAAGTGTTGATATGTAGTTTGCATTGATTAAAAAATATCTGGTACAACGAAATATCGCATTGTGTAAGCAAGCGCAATTGGGCATGTATTGATTACACAATAATTTACTATAATTGAACTGCAATCATAGTATTGGGTGTTTTAAAAAAAAAATAACACGATGTACTTAACGAAATACGAAGTTTATTACTTAGAGTGTTTCTATATGTTAAATGTATTGGTTCATATGAAATATCATGAATGTTATTCATTACACTACTTTACATATTAAGTAATGTTTCTTCATGGTGAACTAATAAATATAATAGGTCACATATAAAACAACAATTTACCAATTTTAAATTGCCTTTATTGTTTCCATACGCATTATCGACAGACAAAAACTGTAAGAGCATAAGTTAACTCATATTTCGATCGATGCAGTACCAAACATGTACACACTATAGATTTCGACTAGATTAGTCTGAAACATAGTATACCATTAATCATCATTACAACATCGATAATGGAATATTTTTTTTATTATACAACTAAGTTAAATTTAACAAGACAACCCCGCACAATTAAGATTAACGATCACTAATTATATTAGAATCCTCGACATATTAGGCTACATAATTACGAACCGTTATTTCATTCACATGCAATGCTCACTATGTATGATAATTGGTGTTACTTTTTAATACATTCTCGTAGTCAATATCTTTATATATGCTCATTCTGAATACCCCCACTCTCGCTGTATAATATGTGCTGTTGTTGCTAAATTATCGGTAGTCACAATATTGTTATAAAAATTGTACTTTGTAATATTGCCCTTATTGTATATGTTATATACTTGGGTGAAAATAAAAGTTCTGTTCTGTTCTGTTCTGAACAGCAAATACTGATCCATACAAACATTAACACATTTAGCCATATCTATAAAAACAAATCAAATAATTATTTGAGCGGAACTATAATGGAAACAATTCAAATGAATTTCACTCTGTCAATACTAAAGCACCACATTGTCATTAAGAATCACCTCGTACACAAAATGTTTTATATCAGCTTGTGTTAATTGATTAAAACAAAAAACATCAAATAACATATCTCTGTTTATATACACCACTGATTTATCAACATTCATATCGGAATGCTTGTCCGAGTAAGCGATTTCGAATTAAAGGTTAATTGTTATCATAAGACACTGCACATGTTTGCTGATAATCGTTTAAAAAAGCACACACACGCACAATTTGCGATTCAATTTTTCTAAATGGTGTTTTGCGGGTGTCGAGATCCCGATATGAATCCTATCTTCGCCACAGCGCTGCATTTACTGAAAAAAAGCAAATAACACATGCTAATAGCAGCAGCTATTGGTATGGACATGTATTTAACCGTTTGAGATAAAGCTTAAATTAATATGGGTTTATATGAATAGTAGAATCTCACCTTTTTACGTTTTGGAGACATCCATAGAACACAGTCTACTCTGAAAACAGACCGATAGCATGATATTTAACTACCTTCATGCAGTTTAGCATGCAATTTGAAATGTAAATACTAATATCACAAGTGTCATCATATTATATTTTATTTTTAAGAGCATTATGTTCGTACAAATGATGACCAGTTTAGATACGTACTCTTTTTGTTAAGTTGATATTAGTTCGTATATTTCTATTGTTTAAAGGCATTACGGGTCTTGTATTTGAGTCCCTCCATTCTTGATAAGGAATATTGCGCAAGTCATCTAACTGAAATACAATCAAATTACATAAAACACTGCAGAGCTGTACAATTTTTGTCATGTCGTAAATCTTGAATATTTTTCTTTCTGGTTTACAGGAGATTTGTGTTCAATTGTTAACCAAAAACGTGAATTATAATTCACATTTAGCGACTATGTTATAGTCAAACGTCGCAGAGTTTTACCAGTGAGGAATTCACAGGTCTTGTTTTAAACAAACTAAACAGTTTGTAATGTATGGAGGTGAATAACCGCAATTAATTAAAAAATAAAATAAAACATGCTCAAATAATATTATCTGTATTAATGCAATTTGCATATTGTGTCTCCCAATTTTGCGACATTTAAATTGCCTTTTAAATGCAAAAAGTAATACGAAGGTCGATATCCTGTGTGGTGATGCTACTATTTCAAAGTGAATGAACTTTACGAACAATGTCTGTATTTGGTTCATTATTTTGCGTATGAATCATTTAAGATTATAATTAAAAACATGTGGAAGAGAATGAAGGAAAAACGATATTATTAATCATTGCAAAGATACTTTGAATGTGTTGGCCTTAATGTTAAGAAGTGCCTTCGCCAAAGTATGGAAAGTATGCTCACATGCGTATATGTACCTGTTGTTGTGAGATGTAAATGGGTTTATTAAGTATGACCCATTGCACAGTCTCCTTGCAACCTGGCTGGGTAAGTGATCCGCTGTATGTTATGAACTGCTCGTTGGATTCAGGAAGCAAATCAACTACTGGGAAGTTTTCTATGTCCGTACATGAGTCTGGAAGTTCGGTAAGGATTTAAAAATGTATAACAACGAAGATTGTTGAGTAACTGTTTCAAGTGTATTTATTTATTTTGTACCTGTGTCACAGTTTTTTTATAATTAACATGCAGTTTTGCGCCTGGAAATATTTACACAGTGTTAAACTAAAATATAGGATTGATCTGTTTTTTTGTTCGTGTCGTATATGCGAATCGTGCTATTTAGGTTCTTAAACGATTTCAAACATTAATTATGTTATGGTTTAATATTCAAAATATCAAAAATGGTTATTTCCAAATTGAACAAGTTCAATAATTCATAAAAAATATACTTATTTGTAATTGTAAAATACTCATACATTTATAATGATTTAACGGCTTGAAACAGGCTTACACATTATTGTTTGTTTGTCAATAGTTTTTGTTTGACACAGATGAATGGTTGTCAAATTGAACACGTTCAATAATGCATTAATTAGGTTTTTTTATAATTGTTATATACTAATACATATAGAATGATTAAAGGCTTGAACGAGGCTTACACCATATTGTTCGTTTGCCACTAGTTTGTGGTTGACAGAGATTAATGGTTATTATGCGACGTGATACATAACTAAGCTAACATTGCGTTTTAATGAAAAAAAACACATGTTAAATGGAGTGTAAAAGAAATATAAAAAAATATCTGTAAATCAGCATTCGCGTTTACCTGGTTTATCAATAATGAAAAAACGTTCCTGTAACGTCTTAAAGGCTGCATTGTCGTGTTTGACTGTCTGAAAACATTCAATACATGTGAAATGCAAATGAGCCGGTTGAATCAGTCGACAGTATTTATAACTCAATCTTAAGATCTTAAGACCTCTGTTCGTAATTACATATTGTCATCAATGGTGCTCGTTATCAAAGATTTACGCCGACATGTTGAATTGATATACTCCATACAGTCGTCGACCGTAACGTAACTTAGTCTCGACGGAAAACTTACCGCTACGAATACCGCCAATATTGCTATTCCTCGGGGGCTCACTTGGGCCTCAGTGTAGTTTGCATATAGATCGGTATTGTACGCCATGAAGTGAACCTGGAATAAATAAATGCGATCGTTTGTAATGTTTATGTAGAGACAAACGCCTGAATGAGCAACTTCATTTGCTGTTATATAATTATCCAATACATACGTTATGTGATGTACCCGTGGTAAACGATGCATGTTAACACGGAATATATGTACGTGTATATGTTCGTATTTTAAGTAAAACCACACATAACACCATACAATTCAATTTAAATAGTTTCACATTCAAAGCAAAAAATGAAATGCACCGCTCGTTTATTTTAATTCATTATGTTGATGGAATGGACTTCTTTGAATTGTTCATTATTTACTAAAGATTGTTTTTGAAAATAAAGTTTTACTTTAGACGACTCTTACCTCTCCATCAAATCCACGCCCGTCTACTGTATGTTCGGAGCCGGTTTGGTTTTTCCTGCCAAAGTGGAACTTAATTTGGTAGAGGCGATACCGGTAAGACAGTGGACCGAAAGTAATGTTCACGCTAAGGCCTTGTCCGTTCATTAGGAACGTTAGATCTTTCTTATTATTTCGGAACAGGCCGCTGATCTGTCAGAACAAAACATGCCACATTATTAATAATATAATTTAAAGTTCCATACGACTGAATGATGTTGTAAAAGTATAAATCTGTGTCATAATATGTAATCTTGAGTTTTTGTTTATTATTGCCTGTAAATAAAACAAAATAATAAGTATGTTTCCTGTACAATCAAAGGTTAATATTAAATTCACGATTTTTTTAAATATAGAGACAAAACTGTAAGCGATTTATATAGTGTTTTATGGAGAGTAATATAATTACCGCCGAGGTCTCAAGTTTTAGCGGTTGCAAATTACGATCATACAATAACTTCTGGGTTTCTATGTTAATCGGTGACTGGTGTTTCCCTGACTTGCAAATCTTCCAGTCTTCGTTGTCGCCCCATCGTGTTGGACCTGTGATTAAAAGAAGATATTTGATGATATTTGAGGCTTCCTGTGTTCGTTCGTTGTCACGAGTGAAAGTATCTTTTTTCCTTATAAGAACAATTTTAAAACAAATTCGATCATTTACATAAATACTTAATAAAATAGAGAATTTTATCAAATACAAATTATTTTCACAGTATTGAAAGCTCCACATGTTATTTAATCAGCTTGCATTGACAATCATATCAACACGATATACATTTTATGATTTGAGATTCACTTGTAATGTAAGAATGTGTACATACTTATTTAGATTAGGTCAAGCAAAACGCAATGCGCTTTTTTGTGTTGGTCATTTTCCGCATGTGTTCAAGTTCATACAATTTGTTTTATGAAAGAAAGCACACTGTAAATACGAACTGTCTACAAACCCTTGTTTTATTTATACACTTGGGACACCACTTATCATTTTTGGGCCCTTGGATTAGATTGTTAAGTTGTATGTAATTACCGAATATATGAATTAATATGACATCTTTTTAATTGACGATTATTATACTTATATTCCATAAGAAATATCTTCGTAATTATAATTTACTGACGTCGGTTAGTATGGTCACATGGTTTACATATGTGATTGGGTGTATCATATTACTGTCTGCCTCTAAATTAACAGTTAAGGATTCATGTGTCGGTATCAAATGTTTTGTCTAGATAACGATTATTCCTGTGGACTAATTGATGTAGTAATAGCTTTAAGACACCCATGGTGATCACACAGCCACGGTAAATCCGAGATGTGATAAATGTTGAATATGGAAATCACAACAATAGCCCATGAAATGACAATAAACAACTGATATTCCAATTGTTTGAGACAGATTATAGAATATAATTGAAAACGAAAATGTACATGATCAATTTCCAATATTGGTTAAGTGAAAAGGCCTCATCGCTTGCTTACCAAGAAAATTCATGTATTGCATCTTGCCGTCCGGAATAAGTGGTGTAAACTACGCAATTAATTTTAATTACATGCAGGTTTGCAATACATGTGGTGTGCAATTTAATTCTGCTGTTTTATTTTAAAAAAACAAACAGACAACTTCTGAGAAACTCAAGATCAAGAATTCTCTATTGAATCTACGATTTTCTAACCAGAAAGTCGATGTAAATATCAACCGTTTTTATTTCAGCTGTATAATAGAAATTTGACTTTTTGATATAGTCTACTGACTTATTGATGAATGTACATGCGAAGAGGTTTTTTTTTATCGGTAAAGGCTAGAAATTGATTTTGAGTTTATCCACAGGAATGCATCCAATCATCTTCATTATTGTTATCGGAGAGAGCAAATAAACACATTTATAATTCCGACCTTTTTTAGACATTACACTGCAAAACATAATGGACTTTTTGAAAGAACGACGTATGATTTTTTTTATTTCTATTAAAACGCAAGTTTGAAAAGTAGTTTAGTCCTGCGTGCATTAACGCTCTTATTAACCATCTGTTACAGAAAGACATGTCTGCATGCAAAATGTATTTTCCCCATTTGGATACCTAATTATACTGATTTAATCATGTTTACCTGTACGACCATCAAATGCACGCCCACGAAGTGTTATTATAGCGATTAAACTTATATTGCTTTAACAAACCAATCCTTCCGAAATGACAACCTAATATCCGCTCAATTTCTTTTCCCTTCATGCGTGATCGATTTCATATTTCATGTGTTAAAATTTGTTGGGATAAAGGCGCAGATCAATGTTGAGTGATGCTACATAAGCATGCTAATGCAAACAAATACGAGGATTGTTCGGAGCTGTTCAAAGCAGCAAGCTGCAGCTGTGATATTTCCTGTAAATACACTAGATTCAGAAAGAAGTACACACAGAGTTAAGGCATTTGACGAGTGTATCATTGTTTTAATGTATATTTAAAGTAGTTCGTTACAAGTTATGTCAACATTCAAGGTCAGCTGTTTTCCTAAAATACGGGTTTTCCATGCACCATGTCCACGTTTTCACAGGAATTATTTGATGCAAAAATTAGGCGTTTATTGTTGGAATTTGCGTGTGTGATATTATTTACGTGCATACATTATAAACTTACACTTTGTAATTGTTGAAGATTCTATAATGTTAGTACATGTACTAAAATAAAAAACGCGATACGAAACTATTACGTCAAATTATTTGGAAAGTAGAGCAAATGTTCTGTCCTTACCCGTGTTCACAAGTCTAATAAAGTATTTCTATTATATATATATATTCGTATTGTATATTATAAGTATTGTTTTGTGTTGGACAAACAAAACAAAAATTGATAGAAGGCCATATATACTATTACTTTAAGAACACAAAAAGTATAGGCCCTGTGGTCTCAGAGAGGAAAAACACGTTATTTTGACAAGCTTTGTACAAGACCACCGAAAGTCGCTTAAACCAAATATCTAAGCACTCCGCCTTATACTTGGGAGATGATTTTTTAAGTATTCAGTGTAGTAATGTACCATAATCGCATGATTGGAACAGACATTATGTTACCTTATTACAAAATCTACGAACCTTGCGGATTCCAATGAACAAATTTCACTATATACACAAAATGAACATATTTCACTATATACACAAAAGGAAAACAAGTTAAGCCTGGGCGGGGACAATTTTGACCACAAAGGCATGTATTTAACACACTTGGTAGAGGAATACTTAATGATGATACATTCTTAACATTAAAACTATACATCTGGCGGATGATAGACGAGAATATTTGTCTGAAATACAGTTTTACCAGAAGAATATCCATCGTATCCCCACCATCCTCCCCAGTGGTCGAATTCCGGACACATCGCAAGCACTGAATGAAAACCAAACATATGCGACGCAATATCTTGTTAAAAATAATGTGGTATTAATTTATCGTTTTAGTATTGCTATAATAAAGAATGGGCATATTTATTAGTCAGAAGAAAGAAATGTACGACATTGATCACATATAATTTTACAATCATGTTTAATTTGTATACATTTCTAAATTATGTATAAAAAAAGTGAAAGTCATTTCATCGGACTGAAAACAAGTTAAGCTGTTGCAGTTGAAACGTTTAGTTTAAATTTATTTATTAAGTTTAAAACGTTTAACCGATATAGCGTTGATTTACCGAAAACGTTGGGTCATTTATTTCAATAGTTTTCCACGCAAAGGAACATCAAATATAAATGCAATTGATACTGATCAGTTCGGTTTTCTATCCATTAAATAGGCATCTCAAATTATTACTCAGCCAGTTGTTGATAGTGGTGCATTTGTATAAGTAAAATGTATCAGATACAATTAATCCTAAAGCCTTACATCAGTGGGACAACTTGCTATGGCACTAACAAGCCCATGTTTCTACAATGACATAAATCCTGTTCAGACATTGTATACAGGGACAGGTCGGCCACGTTGGTATTTACTTTACATCATTAGCAACACTTCAAATTGCGGCGGATGTTGACATTCCCAAAAGAATATCGGTATGTTAACATGTACAGTTACTCAATATGTTAGTAGGTAGAACTTGTTCTGTGAACGACAAGACAAATGAGCTATTAACTGCATTTCAGAATTCGGTACGATGATTTCAAAAACGTGAACACTAAGAAACTGACGATTGTGGAATTGAATAACATTTATGAAGATGCATTCGGATTTTGTTTGCATCTCTGGATGAATTAAACGTGTATTCAAACGTTGAAGTGTGTTTGCAGTGTGACCTTTTAGGCAACTTTAAATGTGGTATATGTATACAACTAAAGACATAACAAGATGTGTAAAAACATCAGTCTTGCGTTTTTATTCAAATGTTTTATTAAAATGTTATGTTATCTTATCATCGTTATTCTTTGTGCACAAATAAAACAACTATTATAAAATAAAGCGGTATTAACTGACAATGCACACACGATTTATGGATCCGTAAATGAAACATCTAGCCCGTGTCATTTTGAACATGCATGGTACATCGCGTGCATAACACTGTGTTTCTCTTACAGATGTCATCTTATTATATGAAAAATGAAATAATCGTATAAGAAATATAAATTGTCAAGCCAAAAAATAGTTTTTTCAGGTTAAGCGTAATTTGTGTTTTATTGGTTGTTTGTATACAGTTAACATGTTGATTTCCTTATTGTATTTTAAATGGCAGTGCATTTCTGTTATGTTGACATAAATGGGACTATATTTGTTTCATGTATGCAATGTTCTTATAGTTCAATGAAATGTGTAAGACTACATTATATGAATATACATCGAGATTTGATTATGTATAGTAAATATTATGAATAGACATGATTTGTTATATGTTGATATTCACGTATATAGATCAAACTACAATCTTAGTGAATGAAATTGAAACCTCATAATTTAAATTATTGCGAAAAAGTTCCTTCTGTTATGTTTTCAATAAAATATTGATTTTCAAAACCACATTTACATGAACAAATTAGGAGACAGTGATCTGAACGTTGTCTTCAGAGCATGTTTTTTTACATTGAGAAAGCTTAGCATTTTCATCTAATTAAATATGGTAAAAGCAATTTGTTATACACAATACAGCTTAACCTACAAAATCAGGATGAGAGACGAGGGACTGCTTTAAGTGATATAAACTGAGAAAGTATCAAAAACACAATAAGCGGTATATGTTCTACCAGAAGTCATAATGGCGCCGCTTATCCGTCGCTAATATCTAATCACTGCATACATGTACATGCGGGGACCCAATTTAAATCTACAGTAATCTGTTCTTTTGCTCAAGGGCTATTATATAACATGATTTACGATAATCAAATACCAGAGAGTATAATGCAGAAAGATGAAATCTTATATAAACACTTAATAGGTCAACATCCATAACGACTTTATTTTTAGGCAATTTCCTCTACGCTGGTACTTACTATACGGAATAGTTTGGTTCGATACTGCCAGTATATTTTGACATTCAATTAGTACTAAATCAGTAATTTTATTGAATAAAAGAGGAAGTATATATGTAGCCATATACAAAACAACATCCATTCCTCAAACAGCAGAAATATAATAGCGTAGGCTTCGACGTAACTAAAACACGTAAAATGTTACTCCACAAAGTATGTTCAAGGTAATGCATTATGTTTGAAACTAGTTTAACTTCAGTTAAACAAGTTTATGCCGATTTCAGTATTCTTAAAGTGAGATATATATCCCTATAAGAAAACTACTTATTAACTGTGTCTATATTTACATCTCTTCTTATACAGTAAAAAAGGTTAAATACGCAACCAAAATAATTCTCTTTTTATCAGTTATATCAGCAAAACGTATGTAAATAATACATCTATAATTTAATTTGCCAACACGGTCAATCAACAAAAAAAAACGTTTTGTCCTGTCAATATCAATTATAACAGTGTATACTTTTTACTTGAAACCTTTGTATTGATCTATTATCAATGTTTATTTGTTAGAATTGTATTATGTTATATATATTCTGATTATTTGACAAATGCGATTGGTATATGTTATTAATAACGTACACAAATCATTGTACTCTGTAACCCATAATTTAGTATAGTGTTCGATCAACGCGACCAATGAAAACTAAAGCATCCACTCTGGTTAATTAACCGAATACAAGAACTATGTGAATATTGTACGAACATGCCGGAGAACTTCTCGATATTGCAGTAGGAACGGAATTGTTGATTATTTCATATAAATATCTCATATAAGTCATGCTTGCAAAAGTATATTTCCGATGACTATAGAGGTTTATAAAAAATTAATATCATTACACTAACATATCATTCACTACCAATAGAAATGTTATGTCTTTAAAATAAATGAATGGAGAAACGCAGGATATTGCAATTGGATTTATTTACAAAACACACCCCTATAAAACACATATTCAATCTTAAACGAACGGGTACGTGTAATTCAGATGTTTAGCCTATTCCAAAATACGACGGATGTGTTTATTTAATGTGTCCTAAGTCATTAGTCTTACCTGTATGAACAATAATTCCTTCAAAAATTGCCAATAGAAATCTCATTTCTAATGAAAGAGCATCCCACGTACTCGTACTGTTTGAAACACAATTAACACAGGTTCGAGCTATTTATTTTTTTACAATAATATATTTATCCCAAAAGAACACAGGCATGCCAAATCAAAGACTGTCGTTCATCTGCTTTTTTATTGAAGCCACGCACGGATGTGGTATATATATATCACTATCATTCGTAACGCAATCCGGCGCGATATTGGTATAATCGGCTTTTGGTCGGGATATTATTGGTCTATCTGGCTCTTCTGCGATCATCGGAGGCTGTATTGAGCATTATCGGAAGTTGGAAACATGAACGTAGTTGTCAATCATTTGAGTACATACGCTTCCGGAATGCTCTAATCTTCTGGCCGCGTGTTAAAGAGAACGTCATCATTACAATGTTATCAAACAAATAGTTTTAATGGCTTTCTGAAATATTAACGTTAACGAAAATAATTCTGTTTAATGTAATCTGTTTTATTCAAATTAAAATGTCTTATATGTATAAGTTTATATATGCGTTTTTATCTGTTTGCATGTAAAGTACGATAAAACGTAATATGTATTCAAAGAACTACCATGCAAGCATCGCTTTTTAATTTGTATTTCGAAGATAACATGATGACAAAATAAACGTCACGACTAAGACTAAGAAATACACATCCAGCTCCGAATCTAATGTGTATCTAATATGTGTTGGAATATTAAAACAGGAAGACAGAGATGGCCGGTTACGTGTCTTCTCGGGTTTCGGCTCCTACTACAAAAACACACCAATTTTTCGGCCATTGTGAATAACCTAAATACAAGGGTACACTGTTCGTAAACACAATTGAATAATAATCCGTGATTATTAATAAAAGCCGGAATAAATTTAATTTAATTTATCAGACACTAAATATGGTTGTAATAGTGACTCTTGTTTCATCGTTATTTAACGTCAAAGTTGTGTTTTTGTAATAATTCTCATGTCTTGTATAGGAGACTAAGCCCTTAAATAAAGGACTTTCCGATTGTAAAAGGGGTGTTCTTGCTGTTGATGTCTTGTGGTGTTTCAATAATTATCGAATATGACGCATAATATATTGAACGTACAGTTAGTATTACGCATATTGTAAGCTTTGCCAAAAAATAACATAGTTCAGTTAAACTGCTTGGAAGGTGTTTTATATTCATGCTGTGTATTAAATAGTGTTGTCTACTTATTCCATGTACGTTTTTGTAATTGTCGCTGTTACTAATACAAGTTTTTATGATAATCGATTGTCAAACAGTACATTGGCCGTTAGTAATGTATGTTTTTTCTCTAGCTGATGATGTTAAAAAGCAAACGGTGATACAAAGAATATGCAAACAAGACAAGGGCATACCTTTTAACATTATATACTTATCAATCAATGACAATTGTGTTTTTACAGCATATGATTGCCTATCCAATCGATTAAATTCAGATATAAAAACAACATTTTACAAGATTTGACCTTTACAAGGGATGTCATGTGACAATGCATTTTATTCAATCATCGAAACTAGGACTTACTTGTTTGACGTTTCTGTTTTAAACACATATGTACACAGTCACAGTATACATATATACATATATATAGACGGGCATAAGCGTAGCTAAATGCATAAATAAATGTATAAATTCCATTACAGAATGTATAGGTTCCTCTACAAGGAACCAATACAGTAATTAACACTCACGAAATTATGCGACGACTTTCTTATGTTATAGTGATGTCCAAACATCAAGCGCAAGCTTTTAATTTTTTTTTTTGAAGTTTACATGTCAAGTTGACAGGTTTCTGAATGCGTCCCGAAATTAGTATATGCCGTGTTGTTAGAATAATAGGAATAACTAGCGCTTGTAATTACGTTAATGACATTTTTTATACACAAGGCCAACTATTCGAACTATTGTCCGTTATATGTTAAAATATAAATTGATAGTTACTAGACCTAATAGTTTCGAAAAGTAACTTGACAACTAACAGTTTACTGCTTACATGAAAAGCAAATTCTATGCAAACAAAGTCAGATGATTGTTGATACTATTTTGCAAAAAACGATAAATGCTTCTTCCTGTTTTACTGGCTTATGTTCTTCGTTATAAGTTATAATGATGCTCATATCAATAGAGCAATTCAACTAGTATTTCTTATTGATAAACCTATTGTATACATATTTCTGGTTATATTATCAATAGGTTACAGTCACGTAAAGAACGATAATTCATTTTTGATGAATTTGATTCACCGTGTTTTTGCCATCCGATAAAATAACAACCCGAAGAGTTAATGAGAGATTAATTAGATGGATATGTATATCCGGTTAGTTTGTCATCGTGTTTTCCGAACGATTTATTTTCATTGTCTATACAACCAGGACTCGCAGAGGAATAATATATACAACGTTGATTTGATATGTGTGAAAAGTGTGTTTTGGGGTACGTGTACATGTATACAACGATTTATCAAAAGAAAAAAACATAAATCAATTACTTCAGCAAAATACTCTAAACAATTTCTTCATAAGTAACATTATAATCGTATGCGTTTGGGACGCAAACTGATTGATAACTATGCAGCGACCAATTGCCACAGTAAAATAACACCTAACTTGTGTTTTCTTGAAACTTCAAAACATATAGAAAGTAAGGCTGTTCCTGTGTATGAAATAGCATTCAGTCATATAACATCAGTAGTTACATTATTGTATCAAAGTTATTTCAAAACACAACACCTTTACATGCAACATTTACATCATATTTAAAGATTCACAAGTACAATTGCAATGGAAAAATTGAATTCACATTATACAATACAAAATAAGGAGTGTTGCACTACCGGCTACATGCCAGCAAATATGTTCGCAGAGGTTGAACACATACATATCAAATAGCAGGAATGGTTCTTTAAATAACACATCCATCCAAGATGCTTTTATTGACACACACACTAGGATATGTGACGGTATGACAAGCCTGTGAATAGTAGAATGATCCTCAACACACCGTATTAATCTTAAGTTCGCACACTTATTGTATAATTAGATATTCATTAATTAACGGTTCCTTACTGTCATTTACAATCAATACAATATTGGTTATTCATGTATGCTTAAATAGTAGCAAGAGACCGCTTAAATAAGAGTGAACTTGTTTTTCATGTTATTGTTATTCCGATTGAATGTCGTTTGCAATTCAGACAAAGTTAAACCCGCGTGTGCGAAAGGACCAACCGCCATTCAAGGGGCTTGGGTAACTTTTGTCAATCGGTGGAGATGGGGAGGTTAACTAATTGATGTTGTGTATATACACCCACTCCTTGTCTTTGCATGTTTGTGAACGAATATGCAGAAGAACATCGGTTAGCATAAGGAGGTGCGTATCGAGCCTTTAAGTCATACGATCGTACTCTTTTCTCGTCATTAACTTCAGTTAGCTGTTGATTGATCTAACCTATGAACGAATGAAAGGGAAAATGACGATAGCGATTAGTTATTCAGAATGAACACTCTTACCTGGTGCATAGTTAAGTTCTGGTTACTTTAATGTGCCCACAATTTTATTCTTTGCGATTTGTATCTCTGGTTAATGATTTGCTAAAATTTTAAAAGCTACTACATAAAGTGCCGTAAGAACAGTTAGTTGCAATAACGAATGCCTGATTGGTTTGTCTGTATCGGTTTCACATAAGTCTCAAGCACATTGGTTAACAATTCATTAAAGTAGCTTACATTTTTAATAAAACATTATATATCAAGTATATTAAATTGTGGTATTACACTGTTTTTCAACGCTTATATTCCAACAAGTGGAACGTTCTGGCTGGTTTGAAAATGTATCCATGCTTAAATCAGCGCCATGCATAGCAAGCGTCGAAATCGTGTGATTAACTCCCGTCGAAGAATTGAATATTTCTTTGAAACATTTATCAAAGTCTACAAAGAAGAAAAGCTCTTGAAAATATTTCCACAGAAGTGTCAATAATGATAGATTACCAGGCTACCAAACAGCCAGGTCTAAACGCTCCAATCTGTCTGATTAGCCAGCGAACGTGCAAACGCTTCCTATACATTTCTATGGTGAACAATTTTGTTCCGGAGTGGATAAACATGTTTACAAAGCGTATACACTTGTACTCTAACACTGGTTCGGCGTTTGACCCTTCGTTTATAATATAAACCTCGCTACAAATACACATATCTGATTATAACGTCTTTGCAGTGACATTGTTGTTGTTGTTGTTGTTGTTTTACAGGAGACACCACTGTATTAACTGAACATATATGTGTCGTGTTNGTCATACGATCGTACTCTTTTCTCGTCATTAACTTCAGTTAGCTGTTGATTGATCTAACCTATGAACGAATGAAAGGAAAAATGACGATAGCTAAAATATCAAAAGCTGCTACATAAAGTGCCGTAAGAACAGTTGGTTGCAATAACGAATGCCTGATTGGTTTGTCTGTTTCGGTTTCACATAAGTCAAGAACATTGGTTAACAATTTATTAAAGTAGCTTACATTTTTAATAAAAAGGTATATATCAAGTATATTAAATTGTGGTATTACACTGTTTTTCAACGCATATATTCCAACAAGTGAAACGTTTTGGCTGGTTTGAAAATGAATCCATGCTAAAATCAGCGCCATGCATAGCAAGCGTCGAAATCGTGTGATTAACTTCCGTCGAAGAATTGAATATTTCTTTGAAACATTTATCAAAGTCTACAAAGAAGAAACGCTCTTGAAAATATTTCCACAGATGTGTCAATAATGATAGATTACCAGGCTACCAAACAGCCAGGTCTAAACGCTCCAATTTGTCTGATTAGCAAGCGAACGTGCCAACTCTTCCTATACATTTCTTTGGTGAACAATTTTGTTCCGGAGTGGATAAACATGTTTACAAAGCGTATACACTTGTACTCTAACAACGGTTCGGCGTTTGACCCTTCGTTCATAATATAAACCTCGCTACAAATACACATATCTGATTATAACGTCTTTGCATTGACATTGTTGTTGTTGTTGTTGTTGTTTTACAGGAGACACCACTGTATTAACTGAACATATATGTGTCGTGTTCTGAAATAACTGGGCATAATGCACGTGCGTAAATTGTCATCCCAGATTAGCCTGTGCAGTCCGCACAGGCTAATCAGGGACGACAATTTCCGCTTTTATGGAATTTTTCGTTTAAATGAAGTCTCTTCTTAGCGAAAATCCAATTTAGGCGGAAAGTGTCGTCCCTGATTAGCCTGTGCGGACTGCACATGCTTATCTGGGACGACATTTTACGCACATGCATTATGCCAAGTTTTCTCAGAACGCGACTCATATGTTTTAAATATTGTCAAGAACCTTTCTTAATTAAGTATCATCTGTTAAGTGTCAAATATAATCGGTTTAGCTGTTTTGAGTGTGCAATTCAATTTTAAATAATTGTCGATGTTTTGTATAAAAAAATATTTCAAGGTGTACCAAAATTTTATTTTTTATATGCTTATATGAACCTTAGGTTAACGGTTTACAATTAATGCACGTCCTTTAGGTACAGTCCGTGAACACAAATAAGAGATAAAACAATTACACTAAAGCAGGTTTAATTCAATTAAAGCCGTTTTGTTATTAACCCATGAAAGCAGTACACATGATGACATTGTCCACTTTTTTATCGAGTACATACATGTTGTACACATGTTATTATCTACCATTTTGATAGAAATATTAACTACTTCATCGAATACTAAAACCTGTAAAAAAATCACAGATTTATTTTAAATGGCAGAAATTGAAAACATTCCGTTAATTGATCATAAAATCGGAAGAGAATTGTTATATTTGTTAAGTCATTTCAAAACCAAATAATCGTGGACTTGCGGTTGGCGTTATAGTATGTTTTATGTTTGTTAACACTTCGCATAAATAAATAAATAAATAAATAAATAAATAAATAAATAAATATTCGCGCGTTTATTATTGGCAACCATTATTCCACTTCTAAACATATGGTGTATAGCGGTAGTAAATAAACATATTTTGAGTGAATTATACTGTTTTGTTTTCAAATGATCATGTCATCCGAAAAGGTTTATATTTAGCGCAAAGTAACTTTGTGCGAACATGTATGTTTACAGCATTCAGATTTTCCAAAAGCCTTGAAATGTTATTTCTCCTTTATAAGCATTTTGTATTGGTGTGTGTCTGACGATTTAAAAAAGTATCCCGCAAATAAGATGAATTTCCTCCCCCTGGCTTTTATTTATTGATATGCATGTATAGATACCATGTAACACATGCCTGCTAAACAAATACACCGCCTTAATGTTGCGTCATATCATTAGTTAATTAATCTTATATGTTCGAGCATTAGTATTTCTGGTTCATATCATATTGATTATTCGTAACAATCATAATAAAGCAATATTGTATTATCAATTAATGAGTACGTCCCTACAATGTATAATGATATTAGTTGCAAGATAACATGTTATTGCACCACACAACGGCTATATAAACCTGTTGTATTAAATGTTAACCTTGAATTGTAAAAACAATTTCCATTTTATGATTAAAATAGTTTCGAATGTTATTATAAAATGTTCACGTGTAATAATTAATCACTATTTAAAAACAATTGCAATACTAATTTTAATAATACTGATTCACATTTGTATAAGTTTAATGTCCGGACATTTGTTTGCACTGATTGTCCACATATATAACCATTAGCGGAATGGGTTCTGATAAATAAACATGCATAAGTAGATTGCTTTTACCACTAGCATGTTGGGCTGTAGACCGTGGACATAAGCTTGAAGACACAATGAGTGTTAAATGTATCGCTATGTTTTATCTCTGTTTGTATTAACATATATATATTTAACCACCTTTTTTATTTATTTTGAAACACTTCATGGAAATGTTGAATAGTATATATCAGGAGCATCAATTCGTTCCTTCTCTAGCATATAATGATAAACCGCAAACTTCTCCATTCCAATTGAAATGGAGATTAAAGAATAATCTCTTCCTATCTTAGAATCAGTCAACATTTCCAACGGTATTTTTTGCACGATGTGAAAGATCTTTTAAATAAAAACTTTTCAAAATTAAAATTATTAAGTGTTTAATTTCGATTATGAGTTCTACTAATACAGTTACTGTATTGATACAATGTCACGACTGCATGATCGAAACTCCCTAGTGTACGGTGGCATTTGACATGTAATCAACTAACAACGCGACGAGTGATCAACTACTAATCATAATTTCATTGCTGTTGTGGGCATGATAACATTAAGCAAACCACTAACGGGGATTGTGTCATCAACATAATTGGAATTACTATGTCTGTAGTACAATACATTTGTCAATATCGACTCGCTGGAGATCAATTGGAAATGGAACAATTTGTAATATATGTTATCTATTTGAATGTAATTGGCTATCGAAGCAATTTTTAAGTATAAGGGGATTCAAAATTGAGTTTACTGACCAGGCATTCACATGTCAAACATGTGTTGACAATACCTGTACTTGTTTAATATTTAAATATAAAGGGGAAATGTTTTTTAGACTATGTACGTTATGCAAGTCTGCATTTATTTACTGTACTGTTCTGTGTTCACTATCACTTAAAAAACATTAATGAAACAATGTACATCGAAATGAAGGAATTATGGAAGTTCCATAGTTTGTGTTTCTCTACGTTATATTACACGTTTTATATAAATATACTAGAAGCAATGCCTAACAATAGCGTTATGCGAACAACGAGCAATCAATTTTTACAACTGATTTCAAAATTGAAAATATACGTTACACTTTTTTGTCGATAATATAACTAATTGCATATAAAAAGCTACTTTTTTTTAATAAAAGTGACAGTTAATGCGTTTAATGAAAATACTGTATACTTTCAATTACAGCAAGTCAATTCTTGTTTCATTGCAACCTATAATCTCAAAAGACTACACATGAGGAGTCAGGTTTAAAACTAATGGCATCTAATGTTTATAAGGCTTGTACAAACATTACGGGTACTAAGTCGTATACAAAAACAGGCAAAATCGTGTTAGATATTTTTTAATATAAGCTTAGTTTAAGATTGCCAATTGTTACTTGTTTCTGTAACTTTATTAATCGATGTCAGCATTCCTAAATCCAGTTTTGTTGTTTTTATTGTGTTGTTGTTTTGGAGAGGGGATGGGGTAAATTAAAATAAAAAAAATGAACACCGAAAGTAAATTATACTGTCGTTTGACTTATAGTAAGATTGGAAATTACTGTTGGCATCCATTTCCAAATTTGGTAAGGTTAATATGAGTTAAAGCATTTTAACGTAAGACTTTGTTGAGATACATTTGGTATAAAACTCCACGAGTTATTTTAATTGCATGATTTTACATGTATTGAATATTAGTGTACTGAACATTCTGCATAGGTGGCCTTGATGGGTTTGTAAGATGATTGTGCAATTACGACCATGACGTAAAGTGACGTATACACAATATAAGCTCACCGAGACTGAATTGTAGTCCGTTAATCTTATGATTGTCATCATCATACCAAAGGTTATGTTAAGTAGGTATTCGACACATGAAATTAACTTTCTTCCAAATAACTACACCGTTAGTAGGAATATCAATCACAATCCACAGAGATTAAAACTCGTATAAATAACAAATCTTCTTTAAGGAGACCTGTTAGACGAGCAGCAACATGAAAGTTCTGTTTTTGTGCATAGACCATGTTGTTTCTGCCTGATATCTTGAAGACATGTCGAACAATCATCGGCCAAGTTAGTGCTGGTTAATCGAAACAAGTATGACACATTNTTATACGTTATATTACACGTTTTATATAAATATACTAGAAGCAATGCCTAACAATAGCGTAATGTGAACAACGAGCAATCAATTTTTACAACTCATTTCAAAATTGAAAATATACGTAACCCATTTTTTTCGATAATATAACTTATTGCATATAAAAGGCTACTTTTTTAAATAAAAGTGACAGTTAATGCGTTTAATGAAAATACTGTATACTTTCGATTACAGCAAGTCATTTTTTTTTAAATTGCAACCTATAATCTCAAAAGACTACACATGAGGAGTCAGGTTTAAAATTTATGGCATCTAATGTTTATAAGGCTTGTAAAAACATTACGGGTACTAAGTCGTTAACAAAAACAGGCAAAATCGTGTTAGTTTAAGATTGTCAACTGTTACTTGTTTCTGTTACTTTGTTAAACGATGTCAGCATTCCTAAATCCAGTTTTGTTGTTTTTATTGTGTTGTTTTTTTGGAGAGGGGATGGGGTTAATTAAAATAAAAAAATGAACACCGAAAGTAAATTATACTGTCGTTTGACTTATAGTTAGCTTGGAAATTATTACTGTTGGCATCCATTTCCAAATTTGGTAAGGTTAAGATGAGTTAAAACATTTTTACGTAAGACTTTGTTGAGATACATTTGGTATAAAACTCCGTGGGTTATTTTAATTGCATGATGTTACATGTATTGAATATTAGTGTACTGAACATTCTGCATCTTCATATGGGCCTTGATGGGTTTGTAAGATGATTGTTCAATTACGACCATGACGTTAAGTGACGTATACACAATATAAGCATACTGAGACTGAATTGTAGTCCGTTAATTTTATGAGTGTCATCATCATACCAAAGATTATGTTAAGTAGGTATTCGATACATGAAATTAACTTTCTTCCAAATAACTACACCGTTAGAAGGAATATCAATCACAATCCACAGAGATTAAAACTCGTATAAATAACAAATCTTCTTTAAGGAGCCCTGTTAGACGAGCAGCAACATGAAAGTTCTGTTTTTTTGCATAGACCATGTTGTTTCTGCCTGATATCTTGAAGACATGTCGTACAATCATCGGCCAAGTTAGTGCTGGTTAATCGAAACAAGTATGACACATTTCGATTACTCATCAAGGGGTAATAATCTAGCTTATAACTAGTCAAATGTTCTAATCAGTCTGATTAACCTTCTACGATAACAACATTTGGAAATCATGTTTACGGTCAATATTAACTCTACTTGGTAAGATCAGTAAACCCCATATTTATCTTTTGAAAAAGACATGTAATATAGAATATGAACTTGGCGAATCATATGAACATACAATTCAAATATGGTCATATTGATATTGTTGTTACCAGTCTTACAAAATGACATATATATAAAATGTTTAAAATTAAGTATGAAATCCATATTTATATATTCTAAGTAATTATGTTTCCCCCCCTTTCGATCCGATCGGATAGTAGGTTGATCTGTAGACCATTCCGTTGTTTTTGCGATCTCAAGATATCGCTTTAGCATGTGATCATGTTATTTGGTGTGTGTTTACTTGAGACAACAAATGACGTCTACTGATTTAAAGGTCGACACTTCATAAGCCTAGGGCACAGGGATTTGTGGCATGCAATTAGGTTGCGTATCGATGGGAGGCTTTGACCTACCATTTCAAAATTGGTATGCAGGTTAGAAATGAAAAAGAAAATTAAAGAAAGAATCCTATCAATTGCCGGTCAACCGATCAAACGCCGATGTTAAAGGCGCAGCAACACACAACTGTTTTTGTTTCCATACACGTTTATGTTTATGCATGATATCTTGGGGGAAATGTCGACCACCGATCAGCAAAGTTATTTTGCTGGTTACTCGAAATGACAGGAAGACATATTTGGACATCAACCAGTCTGTAAAAGATCCGTTGACGTTTATACGTACATTCACATGTCCTCGAGTACAATATATTACATCCTTATCAAAATTCAAAGTAGCTTTACTTGTATATAGTTCGTATTTGTATACCTAAAATGTACCGCACGCGACAACAAAGCAATAATTCTAGTGAATCTTGTGTTTTAAAAATAGTGATTTTCACCATCATATATATCACGTAAACTGTCTGCATTTAATTTGTAAGATTAGACATAACAAACCGATTATTCAAATAAAGACCAATAATATAGTATGTGTTTTGGAATATCTTAAGGATATAGTTCCTCAATCGTAGTTAATAATCATTTTCTAGGATAATAGTCATTTTGAGTAATAGCATTTATATTAAGACGGCAATCGCATGTGAAACACATTGCTGCCTTATTGGTGGATTTACGTTCGAACGTAGTTCACGTAAGAAATAAATATTGATCTATTGTTTACCCATGGAAATTCATGCAATCATCGGTTTTTAAGCTCTGAATAACAACAAAGCAAACGCATAGCCTCGACACTTTACAGATAGTAAAAGACAAGAACATGGAAACAAGCTTGATTTAATGTTGACGAGAATGCTTACTTACCACCAAATATAGAAACATACAACAGTTTATATATATATATATATATGATATAACTGTGAATGAACCATCCTTTAATTTGGGGATGGGAATTTCATAGTATGTATGCCTCGTTCTGCACCGTAGCTAGGCGCACACGCCGAAGTCTTAAATGGGAATATGAATGTCTGTCTGTATTTCTGTATATCTGGTTGTTCACACACCTTTCTCCCTATATATAAAGTATCGACTGTGAACGAGTGTCTATTAAAAGATCCCGGAAATAGGAAATAACGTTGTTGTGAAATATAAATATCTCCCTGTTAATAAACAAAAATATTCATAATTTCACTGTTTCTTCTAGATCCAATGGATTTCCGCGGTGTTTCTAACACATGTCTGTTTGTATGTTTATATATATATATATGTACATATATATATATATATATGAGCAATGCAACGGGAAAAAAAAACACTCAGATGTACTTATGATACATTTATTATTTTTCAATATGCGATTCTGTTGAATGTTTATGGTTTAATTGGTTTCAATTTATCTTTGCGCAGTTTTAGAGCTGAAAAACACTCAGATGTACTTATGATACATTTATTATTTTTCAATATGCGATTCTGTTGAATGTTTATGGTTTAATTGGTTTCAATTTATCTTTGCGCAGTTTTAGAGCTGAGTGATTGCGACAACATATTTAATTTCCGACAGCTCCCAGTTGTATCTAAAATATAATTATACATGCCTGTATCAATAAGCAAAAATCGTAGTGTCGATAATATGTTTATTGATTATATGTAACGTTGTATAATATACTAAAGCATGCGTCAAAACTT
Organism: Dreissena rostriformis; assembly: GCA_007657795.1. Classification (NCBI taxonomy): domain Eukaryota; kingdom Metazoa; phylum Mollusca; class Bivalvia; order Myida; family Dreissenidae; genus Dreissena; species Dreissena rostriformis. The sequence continues at coordinate 1,726 of VMBQ01006633.1, read as the reverse complement.
AAAATTATGTAAATCCTTTGGACGGACCATCATAAAAACCAGACTTGTTTTTTGTTACAAACATAGGAATGTATACGAGAAAATATTACAATTTGTAATCTTTTCATTTTGTCCGAGAATTATTTTCGCATTAATATTGATTTTGTTTAATGCATAGATGCTATCGGGAATTATCTATCAAAACTGTAAGTAGAAAGTGGAACGCTATGAAGAATTATCAAGCTTTTAAAATTTCCTACGAAATAAAAACCGAAATTACGATGTGCATGTCTGTGTCTTTAATATTTCATTTTGTTTTCTGTTCACATGTTTATATAATTTATACAAAATGGCGCAAGCCTCGCATTGATCGCTTCAATACAATGGCCCGAGTTTTATTCAAGTGTGTGTGTTTGTTCTGTACTTGTGTGTCTTTTCTAGTACATTATTTTAGTGTTTCAATGTTTGGCAATTGGGTTTTTGAATAAATAAATGCCCGTATGGTATGTACGATTTCTCTCCAAATGTAAAGAACACATTAAGATCATTAGATATTGTTTAAGTTTATTACATTAAACACAAATCAAGCACAGGGTCCAAAATAGCCGCCAAAAAGACCGCCAAAACCTATTTATGATCATAAAATATAACTATGTAACTATCAACTCAAATTTGATGAATTTGGTATCTAGACCCAGGTTTCAGGGAGGAACACATTAATATCACATTAATATCACATTTATATCATCAGACAAAATGTAAGCTAAGTATGTTACACAGAAAACCAACACGGCGACCATGTTTCTCAGAGTAGGGTCAGCTGTGTATGGTGAGCAGGTTGTAATCTGTGTCTGCAATTTTTCTAGATCAGAAGAATCCCATTTGATGCACGCCTCAGTTGNTATAAATATGTAATGTATGTATATAAATGAGAATAAAGAATGAAACTTGTAGAACAGAAAGGTAAAGATTTATACTTTAAAAAAAAATCGGCACACTACACTACACCGAACAGTACATATTCGGACATTTGCGGATTGTATATACACGTTTTTTATGCACGTTGACAAAATAATAAATTGTAAATAAATTTCGATGTGTCATGCTTAGTTACAGCACAAATACCATATTTATTAGCATCATTTTGAGCATAACCCTAACTATATATTATTAAATTTCCGTGTGAAAATAAAATGAATTACTAGAAGCCTGTTTGGCAATGAGGAAATACATATCGATAACAGGTCGATTAGTTATGTTGTTCCTCTGTTTTTCATTAACCCATTTATTCCTAGCGTCTAGAAAAAAAGGCCTTGGCATACAGCGTAGACCCAAATGAGACGCCGCATGATGTTTGCTTTAAGGAATTTCTGTTAGAAATATTCTAAATATAGAACTAAATATACTAGACATCCCTAATTTTGAAAATAAATTGATCCAATTTAGAAGGATTGGGGAGTCCACTAGGCATAAATGTGTTAAATCCGCTCAATGCACTGAATGTTTGTCAACGTTTTTCATAACCGTCTTATAATGCAATTGAAACTAGAACAGTCATAGAAAACGACAAATACGCCAACAACGGCTCAGTTTAAGCACTAGCAAAAAGGAGTATTAGTAAAATAATATCAAAATTGTGTTGTCCGCTACTTCACAATAAACACACAAAACAATTGCCTACATTTAAAGGCATATAACTCTGCAAACAATATTTCGTTTTGAACTTCTTAATGGTATAAACACCATA
>VMBQ01006632.1:9680-35630 GCA_007657795.1 Dreissena rostriformis | reverse complement strand
TTAAGGCGATTTAAACAAACTTCTTCACTCTACGGTGTGGTTGCATCTTTCCAGGGTGGTGGCTCAGACGGCTTGCCCAGAGAATCCGGCCCACATAATATAATCCTGTACATCAACAGCAACTTTGCGTCTATTTGGCAGGGTATAATCTATCATTGGTATCATAGCATCTTGCTAGTGCTAGTGGTGATCCTGTAGTCGCAAACGACACATCTTATACGGCTTCAATATGCATGGTTGATGTTGTTGGTGGTCCTTTTATTGTTCTTGCATACTTCAAGAATGAGTTTTGTGATCGTCTTGTTAAATTGAACCTTCGCATATTGTGGACAGCTCGCAATATGTCGCCTGAGAAAGCCAATGGAATTGTTTGTTTTCTTGGCAGTGGGCGCGACGCGGGCATTTCAATAAAGATATTTTGTGATGTTTACCCGTAAGTACCTTTGATAACTCTCGAAGGAGAGTTCTTTACCATAGATGGAATATGAGGCATAGGAAAAATGTTGCGTTCTCGGGATTCAGATCACACCAAATTTGCTGGGGTTCAAGGAGTTGACCAAGTCCTTTTCCAATTTCTGGAGTTTGCCCAGGCCATCCGTCCTGGAGCGTATCTTCTTGTGCATAAGATTATCATCTGAAAACAGTCTAGTGGCTTTCGAGGGCGTATCGTTTATCTTAATGAGGCACGCAAGGGGTCCGAGAAGTCTTGGTTTACACTGGTGGTGACAAATGACACGGCTAAGGTGTCTCCTACAACAAAAACATGTTGGATCAGGTTGGAAAGGAAACTTCTTGATCATTCGCGGTTCCGATAGTGGCATATTTAACCATGCAGCTGTGCGCTCATGTCGGGCAACAGAGAGCGCTTTGCTCTGATTCTGCTGAACTTTACTCCCCAGGATTTTGTTTATGCATAGCGGCAATGCAGCGCGAAAGTGTGTTAGTTTTCGGAAGGGAGATACCCCTTTTCGTATCAATTTATGTATAACTTTCGACATATTCTAAAGCGAAATCTGCACTACTTCAGAAATTTTAAACAACGCCACTTTCTTTTATTACCTTTATATATGTTTTTTTTTATTTCCTGAAATTCATATACACTATATATACATATATTTTATTGTAACATGATATTGTTTTAATTTACGCTTTAATGTTAAAAAATGACCCATATGTCCTATTAAAGGGACTTTGGCAAGAATTAACTGGATTCCTAGCTACTGCAATGCAAATTAAATATTTTTTTTCATCAATGCACTTTATACTAAAACATATTCAACAAGTTAATGAAATTTAAGAAAATACAACATGCGAACTTTGACAGAAACACACTAGCAGAACAATTAGGTCAGAAAAGAGTTTCAAAAACTGATTTCTACACACATGAAGTTTCATGATAAAATCTTGTATCGTATCTGAGATACAGCCCTGAAAAGTTACCTCATACAAAAACAACAAAGGGCAATAAGTTAAGGGTTATGGTTCTTAAGCATGGCAGTTCTCCTCATTGATATTAAATTATTAATACACCAATGAAGTTTCGTGTTGAAGTCTTATATATTCTGAATTGTAGCCCGGAAAAGACAGACGGACGGAATGACGGACGGACAGACGGACAACGACATCTCTACCGGTATATTTTATGTGGAGGATAAAAATGGCCAAACAAACAGCCCCTTATTATAAACTGATTTTCATTTCAGAATATGTCAACAATTTCTAAAGGTGTTTATACGTTATAAAATTACATTTATAGTTTTTGTCAAATTCAGATTTTTCAAAAGAAGTTGCCCCTTTAAAGTCCTTAAAAATTCAATTAACCCCTATTATTTATTTATTTTGATAACGATTGTTATTTTACAATACTGTGACGTGTAACCTTCGTCGTTTTTTTTTTACCACTCTGGATCATTGCATAATAGCCACTCTTCCGGAGTTGGTCGATGTATCACGATTGTTTTTTGACAGCACTTTCACGCCATATATTTTCGCGATATACAGTCAACAGTCGAAGTCCCAATCTCAATATGTCGTTTAAGAGAGATGGTGACGACTTTTCGGCACTGAATTATCAGCGGGTTGGTCTTTGTGTTACACTTGTCGGTCAATACAATGTTATTGTTTATTTAAAACAAAATGCGTTCATTTCTTATTCAAAGCCAAAGGATGTCGGAAAGTACGTACCACTTCAACTTCCTGCCACTACAAAGTCGTACCTGTTTTGGAGACTGATGCTACGTTGCATTTATGAACATAGATATTGACCATGTTCACACTTGTTCAATGTGTTAATAATATCGTTGTCATTTTAGTCAATTGTGTATAAATTTTATTGAAACTTTAAACAAAATTTGCTGTATTTAATTATAATATGATATGGAGCACTGACATATTTACGCACACTCTTTGTGCGATTTTTGCCATCACAAAGCATATTTTTACAATAAATCTGGATGAACCTTGGTCAGAATTTAACTAATATATAGCGTGTATAGGCCCAGTTTGAATCTGGGTCATGTGCATCCAAAAACTAGGGTATCAAGGCAAATATCAGAAAGACTGTTACTCTAGAGGCTACATTAACCACTCAATCTTAATGAAAATTGGTTAAATGTTGATCTTCACTAAATCTAGGCTGAAACTAGGTCACAAGGTCAAATATAAGAAAAAAACTTGTACCAATTTAGCAGCTTTATTTATGACACAATCTTGATAAAACTTGGTAAGAACGATAATCTTGACATTTTCTTAGGCTGACTTGGCATCTTGGTCATGTACGTCCAAAACTTAAAATGATTATATTTTTTTTTTATAAAAAATGAAACAAATTTAATTCTATATAAACATGCATAAACTTCATCAATATTTGTTACTTTTACATGTGTACATGATATGAAAAACATGCAGTCCATATTTGCATATGTGGTACAAAGTCTCCAGTAGAGTGGTATGTACTAATGTAGTTCCTCTCACAAAGTCTCTGTTGCATTAAACTAAATGCTACTTTTATTATATATTCACATGAACATTTAATGTTCTTTTAAACTGCTTAAATTGGCAAATTGCAAAAACAAATCTGTCCATATTATGATTTTTTTGTTTTTGTTTACAGAAAAGTAGGATTACAGATCTGCTGCAAGAAGACATCACAGATGAAGAAGTGTCAAAATTAAGAAATGGAAAGTATGTTTCTGTAACCAGAGAAAATTAACTCATATTATTTCTCCAAAACACAGTGCAAATCCATGTATCCAGCTCAATAAGTTCTTATAAGTAGCACAAGGTCCCTGTTTATCAGCTTAATATAATTTAAATTAGCAGTGCTCTGGGAAAACTGGGTTTAATGCATGTGCGTAATGTGTCGTCCCTGTGCAGTCTGCACAGGCAAATCAGGAATGAAGGTTGTGGCTTTTATGCAATTTTTTGTTTAACTCTTTCAGTGCTGGAACCGAATTTTGAAGCCCTTTGCAAACAGTTTGGATCCAGATACAAACTGTTTGCTATTCTGATAGTATTCTTTGAAAAAAACGACGACATTTTAGCAGATGACAAATTTCCCAGCATGCAAAGGGTTAAAAAGAAGTCTTGTATATATATATAGGATCTGGCATGAGTTGTCATATCATACCATATTTTATTAAACAAGTTCAGGAATTTTGTTAGTAAGCGAGCCTTTGGCGAGCTTACTAACAAATTTCCTTGACCAGTTTAATAAAATATGGTATGATATGACACCGAGTGTCAGATCTTTTTTATCACATGCTTTTAAATGAGCAAATTAAATAAATATTTACGCAAACATAATGATAAATCCCAAATGTTGTTTACATTTTGTGACGTCATTTGACGTTGCAACGTCATTTCAGCAAAAGAACAAAATGCGATTGGTCAATAAACGAAAACTAAGCCAATGAAAATGCTTAAAAAGTATATTACACATGTGTAATATAAAAATATATGTAATGGTTATATTACATGGGAAACAGTGTATGGCATGTGATGAAAACAAAATCCAGTCTAAGCAGAAAATGTTGTCCCTGATTATCCTGTGCAGACTTCACAGGCTTATCTGGAACGATACTTTACGCACATGCATTAAGACTCATTTTCCCAGAGCGAGCCACATATAATTACACATTGTTAACATAATTGGACTCCAAGATTACCCAAAAGCTCATATAATAGACAAATTATATAGTCAGAAATATGTTTTGACAATATCTCGTAACTGGCTGGTCTGTACAATGATTATACATGTACCGATAGTCCATACAGAACAGTCGTGTCTAGTAATATTGTGTGTCCCATAATCTTGCACTCTTCATTGCTTGGCAAATTTTGAAAATGATGCATCCTATTGACTAACATTAACATACAGAACATATTAATATTATATAATTGCATAATTTGCATTATAACCTACTTAAACTTAGATATTCAAGGCGAGTGCTAAAATAGAGATCATACACAGCAAAAGTTGAACTGGTTCTTGTACAATTCAGTTGAATATAAAATGACCAGCATGCATAAAGGTTGCTNTCAAATTCAGATTTTTCAAAAGAAGTTGCCCCTTTAAAGTCCTTAAAAATTCAATTAACCCCTATTATTTATTTATTTTGATAACGATTGTTATTTTACAATACTGTGACGTGTAACCTTCGTCGTTTTTTTTTTACCACTCTGGATCATTGCATAATAGCCACTCTTCCGGAGTTGGTCGATGTATCACGATTGTTTTTTGACAGCACTTTCACGCCATATATTTTCGCGATATACAGTCAACAGTCGAAGTCCCAATCTCAATATGTCGTTTAAGAGAGATGGTGACGACTTTTCGGCACTGAATTATCAGCGGGTTGGTCTTTGTGTTACACTAGTCGGTCAATACAATGTAATTGTTTATTTTAAACAAAATGCGTTCATTTCTAATTCAAAGGATGTCGGAAAGTACGTACCACTTCAACTTCCTGCCACTACAAAGTCGTACCTGTTTTGGAGACTGATGCTACGTTGCATTTATGAACATAGATATTGACCATGTTCACACTTGTTCAATGTGTTAATAATATCGTTGTCATTTTAGTCAATTGTGTATAAATTTTATTGAAACTTTAAACAAAATTTGCTGTATTTAATTATAATATGATATGGAGCACTGACATATTTACGCACACTCTTTGTGCGATTTTTGCCATCACAAAGCATATTTTTACAATAAATCTGGATGAACCTTGGTCAGAATTTAACTAATATATAGCGTGTATAGGCCCAGTTTGAATCTGGGTCATGTGCATCCAAAAACTAGGGTATCAAGGCAAATATCAGAAAGACTGTTACTCTAGAGGCTACATTAACCACTCAATCTTAATGAAAATTGGTTAAATGTTGATCTTCACTAAATCTAGGCTGAAACTAGGTCACAAGGTCAAATATAAGAAAAAAACTTGTACCAATTTAGCAGCTTTATTTATGACACAATCTTGATAAAACTTGGTAAGAACGATAATCTTGACATTTTCTTAGGCTGACTTGGCATCTTGGTCATGTACGTCCAAAACTTAAAATGATTATATTTTTTTTTTATAAAAAATGAAACAAATTTAATTCTATATAAACATGCATAAACTTCATCAATATTTGTTACTTTTACATGTGTACATGATATGAAAAACATGCAGTCCATATTTGCATATGTGGTACAAAGTCTCCAGTAGAGTGGTATGTACTAATGTAGTTCCTCTCACAAAGTCTCTGTTGCATTAAACTAAATGCTACTTTTATTATATATTCACATGAACATTTAATGTTCTTTTAAACTGCTTAANCGTCTATTTGGCAGGGTATAATCTATCATTGGTATCATAGCATCTTGCTAGTGCTAGTGGTGATCCTGTAGTCGCAAACGACACATCTTATACGGCTTCAATATGCATGGTTGATGTTGTTGGTGGTCCTTTTATTGTTCTTGCATACTTCAAGAATGAGTTTTGTGATCGTCTTGTTAAATTGAACCTTCGCATATTGTGGACAGCTCGCAATATGTCGCCTGAGAAAGCCAATGGAATTGTTTGTTTTCTTGGCAGTGGGCGCGACGCGGGCATTTCAATAAAGATATTTTGTGATGTTTACCCGTAAGTACCTTTGATAACTCTCGAAGGAGAGTTCTTTACCATAGATGGAATATGAGGCATAGGAAAAATGTTGCGTTCTCGGGATTCAGATCACACCAAATTTGCTGGGGTTCAAGGAGTTGACCAAGTCCTTTTCCAATTTCTGGAGTTTGCCCAGGCCATCCGTCCTGGAGCGTATCTTCTTGTGCATAAGATTATCATCTGAAAACAGTCTAGTGGCTTTCGAGGGCGTATCGTTTATCTTAATGAGGCACGCAAGGGGTCCGAGAAGTCTTGGTTTACACTGGTGGTGACAAATGACACGGCTAAGGTGTCTCCTACAACAAAAACATGTTGGATCAGGTTGGAAAGGAAACTTCTTGATCATTCGCGGTTCCGATAGTGGCATATTTAACCATGCAGCTGTGCGCTCATGTCGGGCAACAGAGAGCGCTTTGCTCTGATTCTGCTGAACTTTACTCCCCAGGATTTTGTTTATGCATAGCGGCAATGCAGCGCGAAAGTGTGTTAGTTTTCGGAAGGGAGATACCCCTTTTCGTATCAATTTATGTATAACTTTCGACATATTCTATAGCGGAATCTGCACTACTTCAGAAATTTTAAACAACGCCACTTTCTTTTATTACCTTTATATATATTTTTTATTTCCTGAAATTCATATACACTATATATACATATATTTTATTGTAACATGACATTGTTTAAATTTACGCTATAATGTTAAAAAATGACCCGTATGTCCTATTAAAGGGACTTTGGCAAGAATTAACTGNATAGAAGAATGTGTGTAGGTATGAAGTGATGAAAGTAGTCTGCATTCATAGAAGAATGTGTGTAGGTATGAAGTGATGAAAGTAGTCTGCATTCATAGAAGAATGTGTGTAGGTATGAAGTGATGAAAGTAGTCTGCATTCATAGAAGAATGTGTGTAGGTATGAAGTGATGAAAGTAGTCTGCATTCATAGAAGAATGTGTGTAGGTATGAAGTGATGAAAGTAGTCTGCATTCATAGAAGAATGTGTGTAGGTATGAAGTGATGAAAGTAGTCTGCATTCATAGAAGAATGTGTGTAGGTATGAAGTGATGAAAGTAGTCTGCATTCATAGAAGAATGTGTGTAGGTATGAAGTGATGAAAGTAGTCTGCATTCATAGAAGAATGTGTGTAGGTATGAAGTGATGAAAGTAGTCTGCATTCATAGAAGAATGTGTGTAGGTATGAAGTGATGAAAGTAGTCTGCATTCATAGAAGAATGTGTGTAGGTATGAAGTGATGAAAGTAGTCTGCATTCATAGAAGAATGTGTGTAGGTATGAAGTGATGAAAGTAGTCTGCATTCATAGAAGAATGTGTGTAGGTATGAAGTGATGAAAGTAGTCTGCATTCATAGAAGAATGTGTGTAGGTATGAAGTGATGAAAGTAGTCTGCATTCATAGAAGAATGTGTGTAGGTATGAAGTGATGAAAGTAGTCTGCATTCATAGAAGAATGTGTGTAGGTATGAAGTGATGAAAGTAGTCTGCATTCATAGAAGAATGTGTGTAGGTATGAAGTGATGAAAGTAGTCTGCATTCATAGAAGAATGTGTGTAGGTATGAAGTGATGAAAGTAGTCTGCATTCATAGAAGAATGTGTGTAGGTATGAAGTGATGAAAGTAGTCTGCATTCATAGAAGAATGTGTGTAGGTATGAAGTGATGAAAGTAGTCTGCATTCATAGAAGAATGTGTGTAGGTATGAAGTGATGAAAGTAGTCTGCATTCATAGAAGAATGTGTGTAGGTATGAAGTGATGAAAGTAGTCTGCATTCATAGAAGAATGTGTGTAGGTATGAAGTGATGAAAGTAGTCTGCATTCATAGAAGAATGTGTGTAGGTATGAAGTGATGAAAGTAGTCTGCATTCATAGAAGAATGTGTGTAGGTATGAAGTGATGAAAGTAGTCTGCATTCATAGAAGAATGTGTGTAGGTATGAAGTGATGAAAGTAGTCTGCATTCATAGAAGAATGTGTGTAGGTATGAAGTGATGAAAGTAGTCTGCATTCATAGAAGAATGTGTGTAGGTATGAAGTGATGAAAGTAGTCTGCATTCATAGAAGAATGTGTGTAGGTATGAAGTGATGAAAGTAGTCTGCATTCATAGAAGAATGTGTGTAGGTATGAAGTGATGAAAGTAGTCTGCATTCATAGAAGAATGTGTGTAGGTATGAAGTGATGAAAGTAGTCTGCATTCATAGAAGAATGTGTGTAGGTATGAAGTGATGAAAGTAGTCTGCATTCATAGAAGAATGTGTGTAGGTATGAAGTGATGAAAGTAGTCTGCATTCATAGAAGAATGTGTGTAGGTATGAAGTGATGAAAGTAGTCTGCATTCATAGAAGAATGTGTGTAGGTATGAAGTGATGAAAGTAGTCTGCATTCATAGAAGAATGTGTGTAGGTATGAAGTGATGAAAGTAGTCTGCATTCATAGAAGAATGTGTGTAGGTATGAAGTGATGAAAGTAGTCTGCATTCATAGAAGAATGTGTGTAGGTATGAAGTGATGAAAGTAGTCTGCATTCATAGAAGAATGTGTGTAGGTATGAAGTGATGAAAGTAGTCTGCATTCATAGAAGAATGTGTGTAGGTATGAAGTGATGAAAGTAGTCTGCATTCATAGAAGAATGTGTGTAGGTATGAAGTGATGAAAGTAGTCTGCATTCATAGAAGAATGTGTGTAGGTATGAAGTGATGAAAGTAGTCTGCATTCATAGAAGAATGTGTGTAGGTATGAAGTGATGAAAGTAGTCTGCATTCATAGAAGAATGTGTGTAGGTATGAAGTGATGAAAGTAGTCTGCATTCATAGAAGAATGTGTGTAGGTATGAAGTGATGAAAGTAGTCTGCATTCATAGAAGAATGTGTGTAGGTATGAAGTGATGAAAGTAGTCTGCATTCATAGAAGAATGTGTGTAGGTATGAAGTGATGAAAGTAGTCTGCATTCATAGAAGAATGTGTGTAGGTATGAAGTGATGAAAGTAGTCTGCATTCATAGAAGAATGTGTGTAGGTATGAAGTGATGAAAGTAGTCTGCATTCATAGAAGAATGTGTGTAGGTATGAAGTGATGAAAGTAGTCTGCATTCATAGAAGAATGTGTGTAGGTATGAAGTGATGAAAGTAGTCTGCATTCATAGAAGAATGTGTGTAGGTATGAAGTGATGAAAGTAGTCTGCATTCATAGAAGAATGTGTGTAGGTATGAAGTGATGAAAGTAGTCTGCATTCATAGAAGAATGTGTGTAGGTATGAAGTGATGAAAGTAGTCTGCATTCATAGAAGAATGTGTGTAGGTATGAAGTGATGAAAGTAGTCTGCATTCATAGAAGAATGTGTGTAGGTATGAAGTGATGAAAGTAGTCTGCATTCATAGAAGAATGTGTGTAGGTATGAAGTGATGAAAGTAGTCTGCATTCATAGAAGAATGTGTGTAGGTATGAAGTGATGAAAGTAGTCTGCATTCATAGAAGAATGTGTGTAGGTATGAAGTGATGAAAGTAGTCTGCATTCATAGAAGAATGTGTGTAGGTATGAAGTGATGAAAGTAGTCTGCATTCATAGAAGAATGTGTGTAGGTATGAAGTGATGAAAGTAGTCTGCATTCATAGAAGAATGTGTGTAGGTATGAAGTGATGAAAGTAGTCTGCATTCATAGAAGAATGTGTGTAGGTATGAAGTGATGAAAGTAGTCTGCATTCATAGAAGAATGTGTGTAGGTATGAAGTGATGAAAGTAGTCTGCATTCATAGAAGAATGTGTGTAGGTATGAAGTGATGAAAGTAGTCTGCATTCATAGAAGAATGTGTGTAGGTATGAAGTGATGAAAGTAGTCTGCATTCATAGAAGAATGTGTGTAGGTATGAAGTGATGAAAGTAGTCTGCATTCATAGAAGAATGTGTGTAGGTATGAAGTGATGAAAGTAGTCTGCATTCATAGAAGAATGTGTGTAGGTATGAAGTGATGAAAGTAGTCTGCATTCATAGAAGAATGTGTGTAGGTATGAAGTGATGAAAGTAGTCTGCATTCATAGAAGAATGTGTGTAGGTATGAAGTGATGAAAGTAGTCTGCATTCATAGAAGAATGTGTGTAGGTATGAAGTGATGAAAGTAGTCTGCATTCATAGAAGAATGTGTGTAGGTATGAAGTGATGAAAGTAGTCTGCATTCATAGAAGAATGTGTGTAGGTATGAAGTGATGAAAGTAGTCTGCATTCATAGAAGAATGTGTGTAGGTATGAAGTGATGAAAGTAGTCTGCATTCATAGAAGAATGTGTGTAGGTATGAAGTGATGAAAGTAGTCTGCATTCATAGAAGAATGTGTGTAGGTATGAAGTGATGAAAGTAGTCTGCATTCATAGAAGAATGTGTGTAGGTATGAAGTGATGAAAGTAGTCTGCATTCATAGAAGAATGTGTGTAGGTATGAAGTGATGAAAGTAGTCTGCATTCATAGAAGAATGTGTGTAGGTATGAAGTGATGAAAGTAGTCTGCATTCATAGAAGAATGTGTGTAGGTATGAAGTGATGAAAGTAGTCTGCATTCATAGAAGAATGTGTGTAGGTATGAAGTGATGAAAGTAGTCTGCATTCATAGAAGAATGTGTGTAGGTATGAAGTGATGAAAGTAGTCTGCATTCATAGAAGAATGTGTGTAGGTATGAAGTGATGAAAGTAGTCTGCATTCATAGAAGAATGTGTGTAGGTATGAAGTGATGAAAGTAGTCTGCATTCATAGAAGAATGTGTGTAGGTATGAAGTGATGAAAGTAGTCTGCATTCATAGAAGAATGTGTGTAGGTATGAAGTGATGAAAGTAGTCTGCATTCATAGAAGAATGTGTGTAGGTATGAAGTGATGAAAGTAGTCTGCATTCATAGAAGAATGTGTGTAGGTATGAAGTGATGAAAGTAGTCTGCATTCATAGAAGAATGTGTGTAGGTATGAAGTGATGAAAGTAGTCTGCATTCATAGAAGAATGTGTGTAGGTATGAAGTGATGAAAGTAGTCTGCATTCATAGAAGAATGTGTGTAGGTATGAAGTGATGAAAGTAGTCTGCATTCATAGAAGAATGTGTGTAGGTATGAAGTGATGAAAGTAGTCTGCATTCATAGAAGAATGTGTGTAGGTATGAAGTGATGAAAGTAGTCTGCATTCATAGAAGAACATTCTGATTTTGATAATTTTTTCTGTTTCTATTTCAGATTTGTTTGCAAACTATGTTTTCAAAAGCCGATCTTCGACACAATGAGCATGTTCTACGTTCACAAGCAGGGGAAGAAACATTTAGCAAGTATGCATTTTTTACCAAATTTTCAAAGAAGTTGAAAATCCTGATTATTAGATTGGATATGGCAGGCGGTTGGGTTAACAGGTGGGCAGCACCAAACAAGTTGTTACCGGCCAATAACTTAAGTTTGCATTGATCAATCTTGATGATCCTTTGGACTGTAGCAAGCTTGCATAGAGATGGAGCTTGGGATGTCAAGTCAAGGTAAAGGTTTTGTTTGTTTGGTTTTTCTTATAAAAAGACAGGTCCTAATGACCCACTGACTAGTTCCCGAAATGTGCCAGACCCTTCCAAATAAAATTTGGGGCCAGTTTGGTCAAGGTCACTGTTTTTAAAAGTAAAAAATGGTCTCTGGTGAATAACTTGAGTTTTGATTGAGATATTGCGCCAAAATTGTGTTTGAAGGTTGCAGACCTAGCATGGGAATTCATTATGGGCCAGTTGGGTAAAGATCAAGGTCACTGTCACTAAAAAAAGGGTTCTGCTCAATAAGAATAAGTTACGATGGAGATAGTGTGCTGATTTTTGTTTGTTTTGGTAGCCTCCTTGTATACCTTGCTTGGAATTTCATCTGGGACCAGTTTAGTTTCATGCAATAAACAAGGAGAGAAACAAAAGTAGCTGAGTGTTGCTGCTTCTATTTTGCTGAAGATCTCTAGCAAAATAACTTCATCCATTAAATACATTATGCAGTAGTAATGCATATGAGCCACATTTTGGGAAAACCTGACTTGTGCATATTTATAAAGTATCGACCCCGAGATTAGCGTGTGCAATACACACAGGCTTATCAGAAACCAAACTTTCAGCTTTTCTTTTAAGGAAAGTCTCCTCTTAACAAAAATCCAGTCCAATTATTGTCTCTGATAAGCCTTCCTGAACTGCACAGGCTAATCTGGGACCATACTTAACGTACATGCATTAAGCAGGGTTTTCCCAAAGCATGGCTTTTATTTGCTGAAAACTTATCAATATATCTTAAGATCCACACATAACCCTGAATATGTTCATAGAAAGTGATAAAGTTGCAGAAAAAATAAAACTTGAGTTATTTGTGAATACTTGTATGAACACTTTAAGGCCAGGAGTATCATGCACAGCAAAAACAGGAAGTGGAGGATTTGATTGAGAAACGGATGCATGAAAAGACAGTGAACATAGAGCAGTCACAGACAGTGAACATAGAGCAGTCACAATTTAAACAACAGGTACTCTCATATATTTCATTAACGAAAACACTCAACCACAGATAATGTTACATATTTGATTTAGTACATGCTTGTTAGAACTTTTATTTAAACAATATACATGTATTTTGAAGTCTGTTGTTTAATTTTATTTCAGCCCCTAAATTATTTTTTTAGGTGCCCTATAGTAACCACCCTGTCTGTCCACAAGTTTTATTTTTATTGTTTTCCTTCCATATCTCAAAAATTATTTAACTTTAAACTTCATAGCTGGATAGGTATCTGTAAGATAAAGTGCAGTGCAGAAGGAGTGTTTCCCTTGCATTTATTAAACCTCTATCCATTTTCTGCCTCCTGTTCAACATTCAAACACAATAAATTGTATTGCTTCTAGCTTTTTCTTTTTCCCGAAACAGGTAGCCGGACTGCTTTCTGATGTCAATTCAAACTATCAACGTCTTTGGCACTTTTAGTTACGCAAAATAGTTGTTTACTTGACATTAATAATTTCATGATAAACATTAAGCTTGACTATTCACTTATGTCCTCTACAAGTTTCTTCAAGCAATTCCCCTGGGGTCAAAATTTGCCCTGCCTGTGGCGTTGAGGGTTGAAAACTTTTTAATTGAATTCATATTTTGTATGTGACTTTAGATTGTGGTTCTTTTCAATGATTATTCAAATCATACTCCTGGGTTTGATACTGGTCATTCCCCGTATTCAGATGTGCAATCTTGGGCCATCATGGCCCTCATGTTGGCTTTTGCATAGTTTTTAATATGAATGTGTTTTGCGAGTGTAAAATGTTGGCTCTATAATTATTTTTATCTATCTCAGATTAAAGTAAAAATGCAACAAAAGGCCAGACCAAGTCCCTATGAAAGGAGGAAGGTTATGGATCTCAACCACCGGTCTACATCAGACACCAGCACAACATCCGCCCATAGTCTCCCTGGCAACAAGACCACCCATAGTCTCCCTGGCAACAAGACCGCTGGGATACAAGTGGCAGGTTACTCTGGACAGAATGAGGATCATTTTGTGAAGGATTGTGTAACAAAGTCATTATCTGATAACCATGGGAAAATTGGTTTTACTGATAAGGAAAAGCGGGATATTGATGGCAAGAAGAGAAAAGAACATTTGAAAACTGACATCAAGTTGAAGGCGTTTAAGTCAAGCTATGATTTTAGTCATCCAGGTGAGGGCAGTGAGGAAATTGTAAGCAGTGCAAATGTTATCAAATTTATTAACAGCGGTGATACTGAAAATACAAAGAAACATTATCTAGCCAGAAAGAAACAAAAATCTGACTGTGAAAAAGAAATAAAGGCAACATTAATTGGTAAAGTTCACAAGGAGACTGATGCCTCTAGTACATTTAGACTTGCACAATCTTGGGAAATGTTCAAATATGGCGCTATACACCCAACTTCTACTCCACTTTTTACACCTGAATGTGCAAAAAAGAGAACCAACAGTGCTAGCTCTTGCAAAGATGTTGATAAAAGTAAAATTGCTGATGCAGAGAAAATGCTACAAGCGTTTGGGTCAGTAGATACACATTCATTAAAACTTGTCATATATAAATTATGGTACTTAATTTTAAAATGTGTTTTATAGTCCCACTTTCAACTGGAGAAGGGTATATTGATTTGCCCTTATCATTCTGTCGGTCTTCTTTGAAGGTCATAATTTAGTTTCGCATGTGATGAGTCTTTTTAAACATGTGTATCAGCATTTGAACTTCTGCACCTGGGTGAAGTGGTACATTTTTTCCCCAATTTCAGGGAAGTAATTGCTCTGGTGAAACTGGTAGGAGCTAATAAAGAATGTGGCTTCTTAATTTATTTATTTTTACAAGTATATTGCAGTATTTTTACAAGTATATTGCAGTATTTTTACAAGTATATTGCAGTCATTAAACAGTTTTATTCTGATGAAGAATATAAATACCTCCACCAAACTTCTTAATGGTTGTTAAAGTAATTGTAAATTTGCAAAATTGTATTATAATTATATAAAAACATTAAAATTAAAACATTTAATGTTTCAGTTAAGTTCAATTGCATCTTAATATCTGCTTACTATCAATAACTAGATGAATGTTGGCAACATGTGGAGCCTATTGTCAATGTTGGCAACATGTGGAGCCTATTGTCAATGTTGGCAACATGTGGAGCCTATTGTCAATGTTGGCAACATGTGGAGCCTATTGTCAATGTTGGCAACATGTGGAGCCTATTGTCAATGTTGGCAACATGTGGAGCCTATTGTCAATGTTGGCAACATGTGGAGCCTATTGTCAATGTTGGCAACATGTGGAGCCTATTGTCAATGTTGGCAACATGTGGAGCCTATTGTCAATGTTGGCAACATGTGGAGCCTATTGTCAATGTTGGCAACATGTGGAGCCTATTGTCAATGTTGGCAACATGTGGAGCCTATTGTCAATGTTGGCAACATGTGGAGCCTATTGTCAATGTTGGCAACATGTGGAGCCTATTGTCAATGTTGGCAACATGTGGAGCCTATTGTCAATGTTGGCAACATGTGGAGCCTATTGTCAATGTTGGCAACATGTGGAGCCTATTGTCAATGTTGGCAACATGTGGAGCCTATTGTCAATGTTGGCAACATGTGGAGCCTATTGTCAATGTTGGCAACATGTGGAGCCTATTGTCAATGTTGGCAACATGTGGAGCCTATTGTCAATGCTTGTAATTATTTTATAAGCTGAAGGATGGGCATGTTTGACCTTAGGCCTTTAGTGTGACCTTGACCTTTCAACAAGGCACACCTTCTCCACACGGTTAACATTGTGGGTAAATTATTTTTAAATTGCATGATGAACGATGAAGTCACAGACTGGAAAAAAAATATATAGCTAAAATTAACCTTATAGCCAAAATTAACCATTTGTGACCTTAACCTTCGTGCTAGGGAGACAGTTGTTGCACATGACGCACTGTCATGGTGCACATTTGTGGTAAATAATTTTAAAAGTGAATGATGAATGAAGTCACAGTCTGACGAGCTGTTTTATGGCCAAATTTAGCCTTTGATTTTTAAGTTTGGCTTTAACTTTTTGAGTTAGGGAGACAGATTTTACACGCTTAACATTGTGTGATTATGGAGGAAATTTATGTTAATTGGTTTCATTGACATTGCATGATGAATGACAAAGTTACAGTAATGACAAGATGTTTTTTGGCCAGATTTTCTAAGTGTGACTTTGACCTTTGAGGTTTGGAGAACGGTATTGCACGGAAAACATCCTGTCCTTAGGTTGGTAATTTGTGGCAAGTTACTGTAAAATTTGAAAATTACAGTCCAGAAAAGCTGTTTTATAGCCAAATTTGATCTTTGATCTCGAGTGTGACCTTGACCTTTGAGGTAGGGAGATAGATGTTATATGCGACATGCCATCCCGTGGTCTTTATTTGTGGTAAGTCTTTCTAAAGTAGCATGCTGAATTACAAGTTTCACTCAGGGCAAACTTCATCACCAAATTTGACCTTTGACCTCAGTGTGACCTTGACCGTTGAAGTAGGGAGATTGGTGTTACACATGCGCGGCATCTCATGATGGTGAACTTTTGTGTCAAGTTATCATAAAATTGCATGCTGAATAACCACCAGTAAACAGTCTGGACAAGCTCAGAGGCACACCAGAATGCTCATACACTCTGTCTCAACTATATTGACTGCTTTATTAACCTTTCCATAAGCGGTCTCTAGAAAAATACTCAATATTCTTCCTTATGGTAGTTCCATCTAATGTAGTGTACTTTGCTTGTAGGTCTGGCTGGAAGAAGGACTGGACAGGTCAGTGGGTCAAGGATGACAACGTGGAGTTTGACTCAGATGAAGAACCACCAAACTTCTAAATGTTGTGTTTGTGTTATAAACTGTGAAGGAACATTGCTCAGTATTCAGATCCTTGATCAATCCCTTTGAATTGTGTTTGAGGCACACAAACTCTTTGGGAAAGGGAGAAAAATGTGAATGGGACACGCCTTACATACTTTTATGCAATAAAGAATTTGTTTAAATATTGAAGGTCCTACAATCAATGGTAGAATGATAGTTTTAACAGGTGTCTTCTATCAGTGCTTGGTGTGAACTTTAATGTATTGTCATATCATACAATTTTGTACCATCATGTAACTTTGAATCACATTGTTTAACGTGTTTTTAATAAAAAGAAAACAAGTGATGTGTTTGTGAAACACAATGTCCCCTTTTGATGTGTTTGTGAAACACGATGTCCCCTTTTGCGCGATTTTGACCCATATATTTTACCTTGAAGGATGACCTTGACCTTTCACCACTCTAAATGTGCAGCTCCATGAGATACACATGCATGCCAAGTATCAAGTTTCTTTCTTAAGTTTTGCAAAAGTTATGGCCAATGTTAAAGTTTGTGCAAACAAACCAACAAACGAACACAGGGCAAAAGAATATGTCCCTCAATATAGAATGGGGGACTTAACAAAACTCGCATTATTGTTTAAATCAAATTCAAGCTGTAACAGCTTATGTCTCATCGGCCACATTTAAACACAACCTTTCAACAGTACAGTGGTGAGAACATCGGCCACATTTAAACACAACCTTTCAACAGTACAGTGGTGAGAACATTAGTGACAATTTAAATTCACAACACAAGGCATATAGCAGAGAGTACTTTTATTAGAATTCATGACGTTGTTATATTAGACATCCCATGTGTTGTTCAGATACATGTTGCAGTGCCTGTATATGTTTCAGCCCCCTCTAACTCGCCTAACTGGGTGTTTAGCTCAAGTTTTAATCATAGTTCAGATCATTCTGCAAAAATGCTATTATCATAAGCAACACAGACCAGGCCACAAAAGAATACCTCGTAAGAGCCCAGATTGCCACTGTTGACAAACAAGTACTTAATGTTCATTTTAAAACACTCATTTGCAGTAACTATGCAATGGAAATATCTTAAGCGAACAGGTATTTTCCAGCTGAATAATGCTACTTGTATCCACCAAATAAATGAAAAATAAAAAGGACATGGTTATTTTGCTGAAGTTTGCCACACAAAGATGATTACAAAAACAAACTAAATATCGCAGCAGGAGTGACATTTTGCACAAGGAAATGAATACATTCATAATGGACCATAAACAACATGCATTAAATCCACTATATATTTGCTTACATATAACAAAACTTCACCCTGTCCCCAACAGTGTCCAAATATTTTCATATAAACTGTTTACAGATAACTTTTAAGCATATACTGGTACACTTCATGCAGACTCTTGCCAAAAGCCATATGTATATTTGTTTTTTATTGCAAATTAAATTATATTTGAAATGATTGTTTATGCACTAGTGTTAATATTATAATCCTCATATTCAAACGCCCATAACCAATATTCAAACAAAGAAATTCAACATGAGGGCCAACATGAATGTCTCATTTCCTTGTGCTAGACCACCAACTTAACTCCACTTTCTTAAAACTACATTTTGGTAAATAGATGATCACATATTTACAAATATAAGTTGATCTTGAAGTGTTTCATCTCAAAAACATAACATCATATATAAAGTAAGATGGCTGAATCACTGTCAATATTGTTTGAAACAAAAAACATTGTATGGCACAAAATAAATAAATATTTTATTTTTACAATTCGTGTTTTTCTTTTCAATACAAAAGAATGAAACATCATCAAAAAAACTACCTGTTTGTCGTATTATGTCATATAAATGATTACTTTAATACAGCTCCGACACCAAAAGAAATGCCAGCAAATCCTCAATATTAAGCAACAGATGAACAAAACATACTCTTACCTATTTATGGCAAAAATGAAAATCGTTATTCTTATTGTAGTCATAAAATTGTAGATACACAAGAAAAAAGTCAGTTTATAAAACCCTTAATCCTTTGACTGAAATTAAAGGGACTTGTTCACAGATTTTGGCATGTTTTGAAGTTTGGTATTAAATGCTTTAAGTTGATAAATGTAAACATCGGAACAAAATAGTTCCAGTATAAAAGAAGAATACAATTAAAGAAAAAAAAGTAATTCATGCCAGGGCTCGAACCACTGACCCTTGGAGTAAACGTTTAGCGCTTAAACCACTCGGCCATCCGTGCTGATATGAACAGTGATGTATTTCTACTTTATATAAGCAATCTTGTAATGTCACACAATATGACAATAACAACAGAACTCTCCAAATTGTTCAATCGTTTTTCGTTTGTAATGCTTTGTTATTTTAAGGTGTTTAAATCGTCAAAAGATGTATGAAATGGANATTTTTTTTCAAAGAATACTATCAGAATAGCAAACAGTTTGGATCCTGATGAGACGCCACGTTCTGTGGCGTCTCATCTGGATCCAAACTGTTTGCAAAGGCCTTCAAAATCCGGTTCCAGCGCTCAAAGGGTTAAGTTTTAAAGTCTTCATTTCAACACTAATATACTGATGAGTAGCAAACAGCATGAAACCTGAACAGCCTTCCAGTGACTCGCAGGCTGTTCTGGTTATATGCTGTTTGTAAAAGCCGTTTTCAATTTACTTCTGAGCGGGAAAGGGTTAAAATCAAAAGTAACACAAGGATGTATGGGTTGCAGCTGGGTGTGAGCAAGTGTCAGGACAGATCATGCAGATGATTCTTCATGGAGTAAGCTGGGAGCCATTTCTATAATGCAGATGATTCTTCAAGGAGTAAGCTGGGAGCCATTTCTTCACTCAAACTTCAGTTTTATGGATGTCATTTGTTTACTGCAATCCTGGAAAAAAAAAGTAATATGTTAAAGATAACAGTGCGTATTCACAAGATGAAGTATTATGATGTCAACCATACTGTTAAGAATGCCATTTTAATTGGACAATTTTGTAATTAATGAAAAAATATAAACATACATTCAACACAAAAAGGATTTATGGTACAAACTATAATAATGATACCAAAAAAAGACACTTGTTCTATGTACTAAGATGAACCCTTTGGTAAGTTCCATAAAAAGCATCTCTTCACATGAACATGAAACCATTACCTTACTACACAACTCAAGGTTTATATAAATTCGTCAAACACATTTTTTTTATAACAACATCCTGTATTAACTCACACTTCACACATTCTGACCATATTAACTAATAACTCACATTTTTCTGAATTCTGCCTACATAAATTCTGTAATATTACCAAAACTAAAATCTGTCCTAATTTCACAAACACACATTCTGTTCATACTAAGCATGAAGTCTTTATGAGGGGGTTTAATGCATGTGCGTAAAGTGTTGTCCTAGAATAGCCTGTGCAGAGGGACAACACTCTCTGCTTTTATATAGTTTTCTTTAAAAGAAAGTCTCTTCTTAGCAAAAATCCAGTTTAGAAGGACAGTGTCGTACCCAATTAGCCTGTGCGGACTGCACAGGCTAATCTGGGACGACACTTTTCGCACATGCATTAAACCCCCTTTCACTGAGCAAGGCTCATATGTATACCTTCTGCAAGCTTGTGTGGATCTGCGGTCTGTAGGGGTGGCCTGATGTGTGACTGGAACCCCGGCGGGGGGTTGTGTGTCTGAGGGGGCCACACTGTGTCTGAACATACATACATAGGCCATGCTGTTATAACACATTGAAATTATCTTGTGTTGGAGTTATGAAATAATCAATTAAAAAACTGGAATCACTACATGAAATCAAAATAGCCCCACACAAACAGGTAAATCAATGATGTCAAATTATCCCAAAGCTTACAGAACCCTAGGCAATTACTTCAGTAAATTTCATTAATTTGTAAGACTTCGCTGCTGTTTCATGTACATGTCTTTTCACATAAAATCTTTAAATTTGTCAGATATGTTAAGAGATTTGGTATTTTACTATTTTTTTAACAGCAATGAACAATGTCTAAAATAGAAAATTTTATTTTTCTTTAAGAAAGATTTCTAGAGTCAGTTTTCTTAATATTGGTATCAGCCTAGGAAACTTGGTGAAGGCAAAATAGATCCATTCAAAGATGATGAATCCCAGCATTGGTAAACATACACGTACGAGCCTAGGTCTGGGAAAAGGGGTTTGTATGCATGTGCGTAAAGTGTCGTCCCAGATTAGCCTGTGCATTCGCACAGGCTAACCAGGGACGACAATTTCCGCCTTAACTGGTTTTTTGCTAAAAAGAGACGTTCTTTAAACAAAAAATATCATATAAGCGGAAAGTGTCGTCCATGATGAGTCTGTGCAGACTGCACAGGCTAATCTGGGATGACACTTTACGCACATGCATTAAGCCCCTTTTCCTCAGAGAGCAGCTCTGCTCATATTAATGACTCTTACTTCGAACAGGCAACTGTTGTACAAAAGGTAGTCTGTGGTTATTTGAGTCCATGTCTGTGAGATGGTTTATTGATTTAAGCCAATGTCCTTCTTGTAAACTGTTACCTAAAACACAAAGACATGTCATTACTTAAATGAAAGCAACACTCACAGAGAACACTAAAACATGTATTAAGTATGTGGTAACATAGTAAACAAACAACAGCAGAGTGTCCGGACAAAATACAGTTCAGCATTTTATATATACTGCTATTTAACATTTCAAAGAAAGTATATTGTTCAACAATTTTGTACTAAAAAAATCTTGATGTGACGCCACAAACATCAATTAAAAACATTCAGCCGCAAATGCACAGTTTTAACAATGATTATGTCTGGTAGCTCTAATTTTCTTTCCCTGTTGACACGGCTTGGGTCATATAATAACTACACATCACCCATCTACCCACATTCCACCTACTGCTTTAAAACCATGTGAATTGGGTAAACTTTCAAGAAATTATCAGGATTGTTATAGTGACTTTAGAATAAAGAAAAGACGGACTGAATAAAAGTGGTCATTTTTAAACCCAATCACTCTCAGGCACGCAAAATAGAATATAATACTATCCCTGTCTATAAAGTGAAGTTCACAGTTAACTAGGAATGTATCCTTTTAATTTCACTCCCATTCAACACTAAAACTAGCCTTTAAATGCAAGTTATAAACAATGAAACATTCCTTTAAATTCTGATCTCATTTGACAAATTCTGACAATATGATAACTTAGTGCAAATGACTCATCTGTCCACTGGAAAGTTGCACAATACAAATTTAACAGGGGTGAACATTTCCTAAAAAGCTATTCATTCAATAAAATATCATACATCATCTAAGATTTTATTCATAAAAGATAAAAGAATGTATTAGTGTTATGAAAACATAAAGTCATATAATAATTGATACCAGGTATAGTACACAAAGGGTTAACCTCTATTGCAAGGTTACCCAAGAAGGCAAGTAGTGCGAACAAATCTATTAGCGCTACAGACAACAAGAAACACAACGGTGATATTAGCTGAGCAAAAACACAATGTACATGTATTATAGATCTGTTAAAATACAAGATCCAAAGTAAAGAGTTATGCTTAATGAAGTGATGAAGTGTCAAGTACAGGGTTAATGATGGAATGTATTCTGGATTACTCTGTACTTGGCCGATGGTACATACCATCTGAGATATTGCCAGATGTTAATATAGCAGGGTCATATGGCATCCCAGAGGTCGGCTCTGTTCTGTGTGCAGTGCTTGACCAGTCTGAAAGACACACCAGCTCTCAGGTTCAAGAAGCCCTTGTTAATCTTACAACTGTGTGTCTAAGGCTTGCTCAGTACTCCTAATTAAGGGGTAGCTGTCCAGGCATTGTCGAACTTAATACTTTGGTAGTTGAAATTTCGGTTTTCTATACCATTAATGACTCTCTATCAAACAAGACCTTTGAATTGGGACATTGATTTTACATGAACATCAATCCATGCTTAGGAAGGTAATGTTCCAGACAAATTGTTAAGTACCAATTTCTTTATTTTACCTTTGATCTTGAATTGTGACCTTGACCTTGGACTAGGGACCAGCTTTGTGTGTGTG
Organism: Dreissena rostriformis; assembly: GCA_007657795.1. Taxonomy (NCBI): domain Eukaryota; kingdom Metazoa; phylum Mollusca; class Bivalvia; order Myida; family Dreissenidae; genus Dreissena; species Dreissena rostriformis. The sequence continues at coordinate 13,016 of VMBQ01006632.1, read as the reverse complement.
ACACCTAGTCTCATCATGCATATCAATTTTGAAAGTTTATTAAAAATACCTTTATTTGACCTTTGACCTTGAATTGTGAACTTGACCTTGGACCTGGGAACCTGGTGCATATGGCAAGTCAAATGAAAATCCATCCATGCTTTACAACGTTATACTCTGGACAAATATTTCCCTATATATATTCGCCCAATAGGGTTGTTCCAATAGTACAGCTGTTTTTGAAAAACAGGCGTATAAAAAGCACTAAGATACCAGAACTTAAAGTGACAAAAAAATGACTACACATCTATTACAAAAAGAGTGTCACTACAGCTGTCAACACCATCATGCAACCTTACTACTAAGACCTGCTGAAAATGAAACCTTCACTAGTGTTCAATATGGGCTGTGTAATTGCGAAACTTGCGCAGTCTGGTCAGGTGCTATGCTTTCCGATAAAAAGTCATGCAAGGTTTAGTTGTCTCATTAGTGGACAGTATAGCTTCTGACAAGACTGCATGGATGCGCAGGCTGGTCTGGAGCTAAGCTGGACACATACAACATAAGAGAACGACCCCTTATTGCATGACGCAGGTCATATATTCTCTTATTATTACTTTTAAATCCAAAGAAAATGTAGAATTATCCAAGAAAAGTTAAAATTGTATTCATGGACCAACCAGGTAGAATTGAACACTAGTTTAAGTTTACTGATGAAGATGATAAATAAGTACTCACTTGTGTGATTTTTCTGTGTCATATTGTGGTGTGAGTTTGTACGTGTGTCATTTTGAGGACTTCCAAAACTTATGTTTATATTTGGCAACAATGCCCTTAACCCATCTTGCCAGTCTTTCACATTGAAAACGTCATTCTGAAAAATAAAATTAAGTCAACTGGTGTTGTCTACTTTAGTTCAGGAAATACAATTCAGTACCATTAAGAATATCATCATTTACTATTTCTTACTGTTAACATAGAATCATCTGATAATTCTATGTCAGACTTAATATTACTTTTATACAATTTCTATAGTGAAGCTAATTAAATGCAAGTTCTTAAATTATACTTCATTTACAATAACATCACACATAATTCTTCAACACTGTCAGTTTAAAAAAAAAAACTAATTTAATGGTGCATATCCTTGTGTTAACACATTGTCTGACAAATGTAAACAAATGTTCTGATTTATTGACTTATTTGTCAAGACAAATTATCTAAAACAAGAGATGTGTTTGTCAGAAACACAATGTCCCCTTCTGCACAGCTTTGAAATAAAATTTCTATCATTTGGCAGGTATAGAAATTATCTCCCTTTAAAGCTAATTACTTCCCTTGGATTTTGTTTTTTGACCTCTGACCTTAAAGGATGACCTTGACCTTTCACCACTCAAAATGTGCAGCTCCATGAGATACACATGCATGCCAAATATCAAGTTGCTATCTTCAATATTGCAAAAGTTATGGCAAATGTTAAAGTTTTCGGACGCACAGACTGACAGACAGACTGACGGACAGTTCAACTGCTATATGCCAGCCTACCGGGGGCATAAAAATACAGAATGGAATCCAGCAATATTGGTTGCTAACTGGATATGGCATTATCTGTGACTTTGAAATGCAAAAGTTCATTTTGATGGCTGATGACTATGTTTCAATACCTGTTGCTGGTTTGTGTTGTACTGTGTTTGCTCCTTGTTGTGTAGCAGATCTGTGAACATGCTCTCTGGATAGTGGTTGTTGTGCAAAGGAGAGTTCATTAACCCCATCATCCGACTAGAAAGCACCTCTGCAAATATCACAATCAACCTAAATAATAGATAAAGAAATAAAACCATGTTCACAACAAACTAGAGCTTGTAACAGTTGTTACAAGTACCCCAACCCCCACTGACAACACAAATTTAGAAAGTTGCAAAAAGTATGTTATAGATATTTGAAAAGAGCCCAAACTTCAGCAAATTTGTTGAAGAATAATAAAAGTTCACATGCACAACTTCATATCATTAGACAAATTCATGCCAGTTTGAGTAATGTACTTTAAAAAGTGTGGGAGTACCAGGTAGAACAGTTTGAGTTTAGAGACAAGATGGACAGACATCCATGGTGAATCCAGTATACCCCTTAATTGTGTGTGTCAGGGGAGGGGGGGGGGTATAAAAACATATTTAACAAAAAGAAAAGTGCAATTTAAACACTTGCAGAACAAAGAATCAAAATAATCTGTTTTAGCATCCTGCCAGACGGATGATGAATTATTGCTAATATAAATACTTGTGCATGTACATCTAATGCTACAAGTTGATTACAATGTATAAGTTGTTGTTTTTTTAAACTAAATGATACGAACATTATAGAGCCAGGCTCACTTGACACTTTAATCATTAAACCTTTTTGTTTTCAATGTAAGAAATTGACCATAAACGTTTGCTTGTTTTAACATTTCACCAAGTTTAAGTTTTAATGACTGTCATTCCATGACAATGACTTTCACCAAGTTATTTGAAAATCCATCCATGCTGGACAAAGTTCTGCTCCAGACAAAGTGTTAAGTACTAAGTTCCTAAGATTGACCTTTGACCTTCAATAAGGACCTTGATCTTGTACCTAGTAACCAGCTTTTGGTTTGCGACATTACGCTCATCATGCAGATCACTTTTAAAGGCAAAGCTTACCACTTGCCTGGCACCCATTCGGGTGTTCCCATAAAACGGCCATATAATAAATATCAAATCAATACTTCACAAACATCAATAATCCTTTTGTATTGGTCAGTAATATGGCCACAAGAAATGATGAATGCTATGTTTATGTTTTAGAAAATTTAAAATCTGTGATGAAATAAATGTGCATGGAATGCAAGCATCAAATTGCATACAACAAACGTACATAAAAATTGATACTCAATGATATTTCTATGGGAATTGAACATGATGCTAAGCATAGACAAGAGGGCCAAGATGGCCCTAGATGGCTCACCTGTGAAATGAGCTTGCCCAGTGGCATGATTTGAACAATCTTTGTCACATATCAAATATCAAAGCTGCGTGCTTCGTGGTTAAAGATAAACAAGGTTTTTCAAGCTTTGACCTGGTCCATGTTTTTCAAGGGACCGGAACCACTTTTGAACTCAACCAACATATCATTAAGACAAACATTTTGACAAAGTTACATGAAGATTGGGCATGAAATGTGACTTCTACAGTGTTTACAAAGTTTTTCTTTTTTTTGACCTAGTGACCTAGTTTTTGACCCAGCATGATCCAGTTTCGAACTCGATCGAGGTATCATTGGGACAAATCTTCTGACCAAGTTTCATGAAGATCGGACAAGAAATGTGGCCTCTAGAGTGTT
>VMBQ01006631.1:0-55242 GCA_007657795.1 Dreissena rostriformis | reverse complement strand
GTTTTGTTGGATTACCGTATATATTCTTAACTGACTTCAGAAGTGCACCCACTTTTAGAGATATATTACCGTAGTCCCTCAAATAAATTAAATTAATTCTTATACTATTCAACTGAGTGAGTTAATTTTTATTACCCGAACTTTGCAATTATTGAAATTTAGTTGTTTAACAATTCATTAACTTAACTACATTATCCAATGTTCATTATGGATGGACATCTAAAAATTAACATTTGTAACATCTACTTAGCATCTGATGTAGGTCATGTTTGGGTTTAGTACATTTGATTCTCAGCCTGATTCCGAGCATAGATGTAATAAGGAGGGGGAGTGGTATGGAGAAGCTAGTGGACCAGTCACTGAACCGGTCGATGAGGAGTCAGTTGAACAGCCTGTGCAATATTTGGCTGTGAAACCGACACCAGGTGAATGGGAGGCGCAGCCTGTGCAATATCAAGTGGTGGCGCATATGTCGGTTATCCATGGTGTTGAGTCGGGTCAATACCAGGCAGTGACTAAGGTGCCCGTGGCACTTGGGGTGTACCCTGTACAGTACCATGCCATGCGGCAGGAGGCACAGCCTGTTCAGTACCAGCTCACACATGGCGTTCAGTCAGGTCAATACCGGGCGGTGACACAGGTGCCCGTGGCACATGGGGTGTACCCTTTACAGTACCATGCCATGGCACATGAGGCACAGCCTGTTCAGTACCAGCTCACACATGGCGTGTAGTCGGGCTGTGTAACCTCGACACCGGTGGTACCTGCATCACAGGTGGACAGGAGCGGGGCAACCCCTCGTCTTGTCTCGCAGAATGTTATTAATGCAACGCGAGGTGTTAGCGATAACGCTGCGGCACCCTTTGGCCAGAGAGCTTTGCCTCCTGGCCAGCAGAGGTCTGGGCTGCAATCACTGCCTTAGGCACTAATATATGATGGTCGGGGAAGCTGGCAGGCTTTTCTTACCAAATTTGAAAAGTTTTCTACTATTTTTGAGTGGGAGGATAGGGAGAAGAGAGACTATTTGTGTCTCTGCTTGACCGACAAGGCAAGTGAATACTATGCCTTGGTGATGGAAAGGGATGTGGAGCTAAGCTATTTGGAGGTAGTAGACAAGTTAGAGAGGCGTTTTGGGTACCGCGACTTACCAGAGACGGCAAGGGTAACCTTCTCCAGTGCTAGGCAAGGAGAGGATGAATCGATCGATGACTGGGCCGACAGGGTGTTGCTGGCAAAGCATATGGGGACTTGCTGGAAGAGTATTTGTTGCAGAAATGTATATTAAGATTCTGCATGGGTGCAAGGAGACAGAAGCTGGAGAGCGAGTAATGAAACAGAGGCCAGTGTCCATAGATTAGGCTATTGATCAGCTGAAGTGGGTCATTCACACTCAAGGCTTTATGTATCAACAAAAAATTGGTACGGAAAGTGGAGTGTGAAGGGCAGGTCAAGGAAGCAGGGGTGAATGTAGCCTCGGAAAGTATGCTTGTAGAAAGGGTGGTGGTCGTAGAGAGAAAGCAGGACATGTTAGGGGAGACGATGGACATTTATATGGGGATGCTTGACCAGCTTTTGGCAAGGCCAGCCAGAGGTCTTTCGCCATCTCCAGTCAGGCAGCAATGTTTCAATTGCAAAGAGATAGGGCACTTTGAACAAGAATGTCCAACAAGTATCTACAACGATAAGGGCCTACCGAAGATAATCGGGCATATCAAATCCGACTCGATGTCCCGGATCCCTGATGTGAACGGCCTTGCAATACAGGCAGTGATAGATACGGCGGCTGAGAATACCATGGTCTCGGACTGGGTAGTTGCTCAGTTGTCGGAAAAGATTCCCATGTTGGAACAGGTGCTCGAGTTGATTGTATTGCGAAAACATGGAGCCACTATTGACATAGTGGGGGCCGCCTTGGGTTTAAGTGGCCAGGTGGTCCGTATGGTACAAGAAAGGGGCCTAGGAAAGCGAACGTATATGCTTCGTGGTTCACTGGGGCGAGTTGTGGTGAAGGTGGTGAGCGATTTGCTATTTATTTAGGAATGGCTCATGCACGGAACTGATCCACCTGGTAATTTATGTGCTTTGACGAACTTAAAAGAGAGCAGGTTCAATGTGAATCGCGAACGACTGAATAATAACCGACTGCAAATTTGTAAATTGTTGTTTCTCTGCATAGGTGGTGCGTGGGCACGAGAGTTATGGTCTTTTGGAGGATTGGCAAGATAAGCCTGTATACAATGTACTGTACGTGTAGGGGTATTGATGATGGCTCCTTTATGATTGCCTGCGACGGGTTTATTTGATCGCGCAAGCTAGCGGTGTAATGGTTGGGGCTCGGACAATGGCATCGACTCAAGTGGCAGGGTCGATGCCGGAGCCCTGGAAGAAGACGGTGACTTGAGCAATGTGATGGAGAATCATAATAGGATGCCACCATTTGGGGCGTCCTTGAAGTAGTGCGACATGCGGTCAGTTGTCTGACCGGCATTGTCGGAGGTTGTGCAAGATACGGTCAGTTGTAAGGCCGGCATTGTCTGAGGTTGTGCAAGATAGGTCAGTTGAAAGGCCGGCATTGTCTGAGATTGTGCAAGATACGGTCAGTTGTAAGGCCGGCATGGTCTGAGGTTTTGCAAGATAGGGTCAGATGCTGGAACTGTGCATTACTCGAGTTGGGGATCGAACCGTAGGAGGGCGCTACCATTTGGGGCGCCCTGTAGCTAGTGCGAGATGGAGTCAGTTGTATGGCCGACATTTACTGAGGGCGTGCGATATGCGGTCTGTTTTATGGCCGACATTGTTCGTGGTTGTGCTAGATGCGGTCAATTTTATGGCCGAAATTGTTCGAGGTTGTATTATATGCGGTCAGTGTGACCGACATTTACTGAGGTTGTGCGGTCAATTTTATGGCCGACATTGTTCGAGGTTGTACTTTATGCGGTCGGTGTGGCCGACATTTACTGAGGTTGTGCGGTCAATTTTATGGCCGACATTGTTCGAGGTTTTACTACATGCGGTCGGTGTGGCCGAAATTTACTGAGGTTGTGCGGTCAATGTTATGGCCGACATTGTTCGAGGTTGTACTATATGCGGTCGGTGTGGCCGACATTTACTGAGGTTGTGCGGTCAATTTTATTTCCGACATTGTTCAAGGTTGAGCTAGATGCGGCCAGTGGTAGGGCCGGCACTGATTAGGGTGTGGGGTTAGTGGCACGCATAGGGTGGGACATGGATGGGATCCTGTGGGTCTTTAGGGTCACTAAATTAATTAATATGATTAAGGAGTAAGGTCAAACCATGGAACAGGTGACAGGATCCCGCACTGTGGTCTATGTTGTATGGGGAAATGTGGGCAAAAGGCTAACTATGAGTCTAAATCTAGGCAAATGGCCCAATATATGATGTTAAGTGATTTAAATTGGGTCTATGCTGTAGTGAGGGGTCTGGTTAACCACTTTAATGCGTGCCCGGGATTTTTCAAGTAGATAAATGGGAGTCTGCCTGACCCATGCTTATTTATGATTAACAGGTCAAAAGAGGGCTGGGTCATGAACAAGGGTAATGTGTTGGCATGAGGTCAGAGCATTTCAATTTGGAGGGAGGACTATAACATGGGGAGGAATATAGTAAAAATGACCGAACCGTTATATGACCGTTCCGACCGATGACCATGTCAGACGCGAAGGATGTCGGGACCCAGAACTTCATGCTGTTCAGAATGGGATCCGAGAATGCTGTTGTTGGGATAAGCAATTAAAATCCCCACCCGGCAAAATGACCAGCCCATCATTGTTACGGACAATTTATACAATACACAGCCACTGAGATATAATGCATCGATGGATAGAAACAAGAAGATCGTGAATGCGGGTATGAAGCGTCCCGTACCGCACGGCGAACGAACATTCAGAATCCCACTTTATGTCCTCGTTAGCCGGGCACCCAAAGTAAACCATGTGCCGGTCATCGTGAAGAAGATCTGCTTTTAACAAAACAGGCACAAATATCTTCGCGTGGCACATGTTGCTAAGATAACACTAGAAGTAACGTCTGTGCCTTTTGAAAGAGTGTTTCGGTTGCGAACTGATTGTCATGTGGCATTGTAAATGGAAGTACCGTCCCGCACTGCAAGGTACCAGAAGGACCCCAAATCGTGTGTGACTCATCTGAAACATCTGCTGAAGGAGCTGCCAGATGAACATTATGACCTTCTGAAGCACGTGATACGCTCTCTGGCCTACGTCGCTTGCAACGAGCAGGTCAACAAGATGAGCCCTATGGCCCTGACCACAAATCGTGTATAACTCATCCGAAACCCTCTGCTGAAGGAGTTGCCAGAACATTACGACTTTCTGAAGCACGTTATACTCTTCGTTGCCATCGTCGCTTTCAACGAGCAGGTCAATGAGATGTGCCCTATGGCCCTGGCCATTGTGTGTGGACACAATCTGTTCATGTCAGGCAAGGGATTCAACGCGCTGTTCACGGAAGCTGATTAGGACACTCCAAACGTGTACCGGGAGAGGAAAAGGAACAATGAAGATCCCGACCGCCCTCTCCCGCCCAAATTGAGTATAATCGAGCCCAAGGTATCAATGGAGGACTATAAAGTGGGGAGGAATGTAGTAAAATTACCTAACTGTCACGGGACCGTTTCGGACAATCGGTACCCTAGCCGCGAAGGGCGCTGGGAACCAGTGTGAATATCCGGATCTGTGAAGAACAAGTTGTTATTATTGTTACTGTTACTTTTATCTGTTTGGATCCTGTCGAAGGCATCATCATCGATGGGATTCGCATCTACCTATGTGTATAGGTAACCTTGTAGTAAACTAATATAACTATATTACCATGGTTCGTGTACTGTTTTCTACAGTAATTACAGAACACATATTTCATATCAAGGTTCCAGTCCTTCGCTGGTTTAGTAGGATCGATCAGTTTGACACTAAAATGGTTCCAAACTTCAGATTTTTTCTTAGATGTTTTAGGAAAGGTCACAAATTCTTCTCTGACCGACATCTTGAATGAATTGCCTATACACATCCGTATTACGATCGCTGATTGGTTAAAAGGGGTTGTTTTATCTAATAAAAAAGCTCGTTTCAGTTGAGCGGGAAACAGAAATGGTGTAGTAAAAAATAAATATCGAATGATCGGTACGGTAAAAAAAATCGTCAACTTTTCGTCGACTCGAAATTTTCATCGTCATCAGCGTGACGTCAGCAGCAATTCGTTGACAACGCGTCGACGATCTGATTAATCAACTCACCACTAATGTTAAGTCTCGGAACGTGTCAGGGGTCGATGCGGAGAAACGCCGAAAACAATAAGATTGAAGGGCCCAAATAAAAAGTTGTAAGACAGAAGCAGCGCTAGTGATCAATGATTTATGGGACACCGATTGAGAATGCATGCGCTATGCCTTAAGTGTTTGTGAAAGCCTGTACATTCATCATTTGGCTTGATAATGAACCTTCCAGTGGTATTTTAGAAGCCATAACATAATGGGAACGTCTGTGTTTGTTGTGGCTAATATTTGGGTGATAAATCAAATAAGCATGCATCTGTCTTGTGAATCTTCTTTAATTAAATTTGGTCGAAACGATTGAAATTTTACGATGATGTTCCTTTTGTAAAAGACGTTTACTTTAATGAGTTTTCTCAACAGAGAAAACAACAAGTTAAAAATTGGTTTAGTGTGTTACAATACTAGTTTAATTTCATTTTATATATTATTAGGAGTATTATTTTAAGGTTTTTAAGTGTATATTTTTGTTCGATGAAACGATGGACCGATACTGGCTCACGCTCTCTTAATCATATGTTATTGCACTAACACTATAAGCCAATCAACCTTTGTGGTATTATCTTGTTTAGCGGTTCACATCATTTATTCAAAACGCACGTGCTTATTGTTTGGAATTTTAAACGGAGTAAGTGGAAATTGTTTGTTTGTTGATCATTGAAAATCAATAGTTTAACAATAGATGAGTAAGAATGTAAACTTCTCGTGACGAATAGGTGTGTTTTACTTGACCCATATCGTATATGTTTTTTATATTGTTTTTGTTTTTCTTTTATACTGTTCCCATTTCAGACAAGTCTTCCCGAAAATTGTATAAAGTCGAAAACAAAACTTTAAATTTCGAAAATACAACTTCTAAAATGTTTGGCTTCTGTCCTCATCGATCGGCGAACCGTTTTGGTTGCATGTCAGAGCGCTGGTCTTTCCCAGGAAAGCACTTTGTAATCAATCATATTTCAAAAACCGTAATGTGGCGTTCAACATTGTGCATTATTTGGAAGGAATCAATTAATCTGTATCGGCATTTAGACTGTGAAATTTGACGCTAAGATCAAGCGTGTGGCCTTTCGACTGTTATACATCGGCCCTAGCTAACCCAGGCAGTCCGATTCTGGCTCACTGCGCACGTGTTCTCCGAATAATTGATGCGATGTACGGTAGACAACGAGATGCGGGCTCTTTGATCGTTGTATGAGAAATTATGATGTCCAATCCTGCACATGTACCGAAAACATTTTTCATGGCTCATTGGCACTGGTATGAGTAACACGAACTGCATTCTCCCAAAAAGGAAAATGATTCAGTATTTCCATGCATCAGTATTGATATTATTTAGTGATTGATTAAGATTGTTGGCGTAAGCTAATGGTATTTAGATGTGTGATTGTGCGAATTGAAATCGTGTGACCTACTTTGAACTTTTCAGGCTACGAAGCTCTAACAAAGTATTAACGCCATCTTCTTGTTTTAGGATACTCTGCAGTCGACACGCAAATGTTAATTCATTCTAGAGCGTTTGCATTCATTTGTTAATATACAGAACAATAGATCTACCAATATGTTAAAAAATGGTAGGATAATAATATGATTTCTATTCTTTACGTTTTCTTGCCAATATTCTTTCTACCTTTCGATATTTTGAAACATCGGTGCCACGCACAAAGTGATTAAGCAGTTTTCACCTACGTCTCCAAAATCGGTCTTAATATATAAACGTGCGACTATGATCGAATGTAGAAAAAATAGTCGATAGCTCAACTATGAATACGACATTATTCTTTAGGTTCGGCGCGTAAATTAAGGGTAGGGCAAACTTGGTTACAATAATTGGACGATGTGTTGTCCTTGGGACGTAGGTTCAACAGGTATTTGTCATACGACCTCCTCAGCAACACAAATGCTTGCGCTAATGTACATTGTAGTGTTTGCGACGATCTTTTGCGATCGAGGAAACGGCGCACAGTTGCCGTACGTCCAACGCACGTTTGTTTTTTTGCGAAAATTCTCGACTCATCTCGATGTAAGGTCCACGAAACCCGCCTGTGGCCACGGCTTGAGCTGACTGCTTTACTTTCAATTCAAATATTCCAGTGTTCGCCGCAGAACCGAGTTTCCGCGTGCCGCCAACGAACGTCGCCGGAAGTCTGGCAGTGCTTCCCTGCTCAATACAGCACCTCACAGATGGTCACATGGTAAGTAAAGCTGTGTCCTCGTGCAAAATTGGTGGTCTGCTTGGTGAAGAAATTACAAGTTCCTATGAATAGGTATGAAGTCGCTTTGACATTTAAATTGATCGTTATTAAGACATTGATTTGTAATGCCATAAAATGTATTTGCTATATCGCAGTTACGCGTTATTTACTTATGTGTGTATAACTTGTGGGTCCATACGACATTCGGAGATGTCATTGCGGATTTGCAAACTCAAACGGATTGTTCACCACGAATCCCATTCTTTATGGTAAATTGTTGTGAAAGGAAACACTTTTAATGTTGTTCTGTTTCTGAAAAAACACACAACCTTTAGTCACCATTGTAAGATTTTAATGGTTACAAATGGTCTTTACACTAAGGGCGTGATGTGCGACGTGCGATGGTTGCTCGTCGACGTGCACTTTGTAACCTTGTAACGAATTCTTTGAGTAAGAACACTCTCTGTCTGTTCAACTGTGTCAAGTCATTTATATTTGTGTTGTCGTCTGAAGCATTGTTAAATCTTTAAGTTGGCTTGCGTTAATGGGACAATTTTGTGATGATAATGATCTTTTTGTCTGGAGGTGGTGAAAACAAACGCCAGAGATTTGTTTCTTTACTTATTGCGGGGAACATAATAACTCTAGTTTGCATAATAAAACAGTTAAAGATATATTCTCTTATTGTCCAGGACCCTGATAAAAGCATGACCATTACGATGGGTCTCGACATATTTGAATAATTTAATATCCCTCCGCACGCAAAATAATAGCTGGATTGTCATTCATGTCTACATCTCGTAATTTACAGCCTATTTTGGTTTGATTACATTATGGTATTTATAAAATTTATTTGATTAAAGAAAGTTTTCAAAATATCACATTTGCCGTTGTTAAGTACCGTGCTTGACAAGACTTTTGATGCATGAACTTGTATGAAACTCATGCACCATACATACAGTAATAATACTTAAGTGCATGTGCTAATAAGTTGTAAGATGAACATGAACATGTATAGTATTGTTTCAAGCATGTACATTTTTTATATTAAATTTCATAAAGCAAACCAATTAATAACAAGCATTTCTCGTGAGTTCTTTGTCCATTCAATAGGATAAGGTCTAAAATAGAAAGAGTTTAATGTGTACTTGATCAGCTGACCGTCGCTTAATGTTATATGAATTTTGAACTTAATGAGGTCCATCAGTATTTTAGGCTGCATGATATGAGAAGGCGGATATCAGCATTCCTATCTCATTATCTAACCAGACTCACGAACATTGGGTGAATGTTTCATTATATTGCTGCAATTTCCAGATAATGCAGTTTTGACGAAAAGATATTCAATTTTGTGGGATTTGGTTTGTAGAAGAAACCGGAATTCCTGGATAAAATCACAGCTTTCCGGTATGGTGGCCACCAATTGTACTCACATTATCTGGGAGTGGGAATCCAACCAATCACTGTTTTATTCTCTCACGTGTAGATCGCGTGGACGGAACCGTCTGGCTTCGTCGTCTCGCTGAATGAGAAGCGCCTGTACGAGGATACCCGGATGAGCGTGGTGCGGCCGTTCAAGCGGAGATGGAACCTGCACATCCGGGAGGTGCGCCAGAGCGACGCCGGCATGTACGTGTGTCAGATGAACACGGAACCCGTCAAGAAGATGTAGGTGATGCTGTACGTACAAGGTACGTCGCTAACGAGAGCGGTGACGTTAGTCCGATTGATGTTCGTGTATGATTGTTTTACTTTTACGGAATAACATTTATGATGACTTAACTTGAAATAGACTTACGGTCGGATAATATTACGGTTGTGTCATGCCATGAGAATGGACGGCATTAGAGGGTGACGTAACTACAAATGGCCGTCCACTACGTTGACATTTGCTTTTTTTTACTTAACATAATATTGGATCAAATATTATACATGGTCATAAATACGAAAATGAAAATGCCTTTATTTAAGTCGCAGTACACTCATCGCCTATATATAAACACAATCAATGTACATGTACTAGTATTTATGCGACTGTATTTGTTCTATACAACTGCTTTAGTCGTATTGATCAATTATTACCATACAAGATGTTGTCTTTGCAATAAACATGCATTTTATTATTAAATCTTTGAAGTGTACCATGATATTCGGAATGTTCCCCTTTTATTTACATTATTCTGTCTTTTAGTTCCGGCCGTTATAGCTGACCAGAATTCCAGCTCAGACAAAGAAGTGACGGAAGGGGAAACCGTTACGCCCAGGTTCAACGCGTCCGGTGTGCCGCCCCCGGATGTGAGCTGGTTCCGCATCACTAACCCCATAACGAAAGTCAGGGAACGTGAGTGACCGTACATAGTTTTGAAAGACGTCTTTTAAAACACCGTACGACTAAGTTACGATGCATTTTTTTAAACAACACACACGCACAACAACAACACATAATGGCTAAGTGCGACTATTCAATTTCACTATTATATTCATTTGCTTTCAATCTTTCACGCGGGCTTTTCTTTATTTTAGTTGTATTTTGATCAAAAACATCTATTAGTTTTGAGCTTATAATTAAGGGTAACGTACATTTAACCTGACATCAATGATAAGACATGGCTCTGAGCTTTGTATTCCAGATAAAACTTACGTTAACTATTTGCATTATCGTTAAACGGACTTGTTCATGGATGTTAACGCATATTTTTTTAAATGTCATTACAACTTTTTACGAAAAAATATACCATATTTGTATAAGTCTGATATTATTATGATAGACAGAAAAAGTGTTGAATACAAAAATTCACTTCCCTGATATCAAACCGGGGACCTCTGGAAACAAAAACCTGCTCGTTACCACTGCACTTTTTTAAAACTAAGGATGTATTTAAGCGCATTTAAACGCTATGTCAATCATAGACTACTTTTCCAAATTGTCGACGAAAAGCATTACAAACGGTTTATTATTTTATCGATATGTATCCATGAACGAATCGACACTTTAGTCCCTTTAACTTCTTAATTTGTTTAAATCATTACGTAAAATTCTGATAAACGTTATAATTAATTATAACCTTTGTATTTACTAATGTTTGCGATAATTTTCATTGGGATCACTTATTCAAATGTAAAACACACAGTAACATACTTCCAAACTTTAAAGTAAAAATATTTGAGATTTTTTTTTCAATTAAAATGTTTCTAAAATGCTCCTGGAATTGAACTAAATAAAAATTAAGAAAGGTTAAGAATTTCTTACTAAAATGACAGCTATAATGATACTGATAATGATGGTGGTGATGATGATGATTACAATGATACACTTTACACAAGGTATTGGGTCTGATGGCGAGATACTCCGAATCCACAATATGTCACGTGACTGCGGCGGCACGTACGAGTGCGTGGCTGACAACGGGGTAGGGGAGAAAGCGGTACGGCGAATGAACATCGCTGTCAACTGTAAGTGCTAGCTAATTGCTTGTAAAACATACTATCAAAAACTAAGTTTTCTCAACGGTATGTGGATAAAACAGTAATTGTATGGGAGACTACACTGAGTTTGTCATGCCATATGCCAGAACGGTCATAATGCTAATAATAAATTACTGTATTGATTAACGTCATATGGTTTATTCTAGTATAAATTGGAGAATTGACATTCTAAATGGGTTTGCAACATGAAAACGTTATATAAATAAGTATGATCAAAGTCATCAACGCTTGCTTTCATTTCTTTAGGTTTGTTTATATCACTCTAAAGATTGAGTGACAGAGTATGGTTGTAAGTTCGTGTCATTAACCCATTTATGCCTAGTGGAGTCTCCCATCCTTCTTAATTGGATCAATTTGTTTCCAAAATTAAGGATGTCTAGTATATTTATTTCTATATTTAGAATATTTATTACAGAAATTCCTTTAAGCAAACAGCACAGACCCTGATGAGACGCCGCATCATGCGGCGTCTCATCTGGGTCCACGCTGTTTGCCAATGCCTTTTTTTCTAGACGCTAGGCATACATGGGTTAAACCACAATTACTGCAGTAGATCGAAATGTCATAGCCTTTATTCGGAACCATTTATGTTAAACACGGATAGGTTGACATGAATCCGTATAAGGTTTATACTATATTATATCGCTACTGTTATAATTATACAACTTTTGTCTGGATTCAGCAGTTGTTAACTATTCTAAAGTAGTAGTGTCTTTTTGCATACGTCAATAGAAAAGCGATCTGAATTATCATTCCTTTTGTGTTACAATGAGTTGCAAACGAGGTCATCAATCGGTAATCAAGATTCTTAAAATAAATTTGAATCTCGACGGTGATCGTCATCACTATCAAAAATCCGATTTAAAAATCCGTAAACACTGCCCAATACTGTTATGCTATATAAAAACTTCCAACAACAAAAAGTGCCATAGGAAGGTTAATTACAATTGGAAGACCCTAAAACAAGTAAAATTGGTGTAAACTCGTTAAAAAAACAAACATTCTGCTACTTTTTAGCATCTAAAAATCGTTTCACGATTTCATCTTGTTTCGTTTTTCGGATGATCTCGAGTCAAGTATTTTGCATATTTTTTTACAAATTATTGCGCAGTTCTTTTAGAGTCAAGTACACGTGATTGCGTACACACCATTTCAATTCCATATACAAATCAATACAGTAATCGTTGTTTGAACTAATAAACTTATGAAAGATAATCTAATAATTGAACTCGAAAAAATGACCTTTGAAATGTTAACAAGTTATAAATAAATACAAGTGACCTACTTGTCAAACTCCAGTAGATTACGGGCAACTACGGCATGCTTCCGACGCTGCCCGAAGCCAATATCGCGTTTGCTCGTAAATGTTCGGATATCGTCGCGGGAAATTCAAATGGAATATTTTGTCCCACAAAAAAAACGAGCATTTTGTATCTCGATAAATCAATGTTACCAGACCACATCTGGCGTTGAAATTTTGGCTATTGCTATAAGGCACACTGATTGTGTTATGGGTTAACTTTTATTTTACGAAGTATTCGTTGATTTGAGCATTCACGGATCTTTTATATTTACATCATTTGCAACATTCCCACATGTTTACGCAAGCAATCGAAACACTCAATTAGTCAATACAAAAATCCAACGCGATCAAAACATAAACCGCTTAATTACGATTGTTTTAAGTGAAACACAAGTGTTGCTGTTTGACTCCAGTCCACCCGGAAGTGACAATGAAGACCACGAGGATGGGGCAGGCGCCCGGCAAGGAGACCATACTCGAGTGCGACGCCATCGCCCATCCCTTTAATAGGTTCGTCTGGGAAAGAGACGGAGTGTGCTGGCCTTAGATAGGTATGTGGTATGGCATGACTTGGGCCATTGTCTGTTGCGTATTACTTATAAAGTCGCAACGTGTGTTAACATATGATTGCTTTAAACGACGAAAACCTTTGCTGCGTTGGAAATAGGGAATTATAATACAAATTAAAATGTCCCGTTAAAGACACGTGGCACATTACTCTAATAAAACATTAACAAAATACAAAAACAAAAACACGTAACAATACATTTTTTTCGGGGAAAGCAGTGAATTATATTATTAGTGGGACAAATCATTACATAGCTGTTTTTAATACAAATTTACTCATTGGATGTAAATAAAAACGAAAATGTGAAAATGAGAAAACGTGTTTGGTATTATTACACTAATAACTTCACTGAAAAGGTAGACATTCACGATAGAGCGATACTAAGTAGGTTTAAACTAAACTAAAGAATATTATCTGCTATACTTGCCCTGCAGCACGGGCAAATACAAGGTGGAAATATTCGACTCGGATCAGAACGCGGACAAGAAGACGCTGAGCCTGCGCATAAGCAACCTGCAGCCGGCCGACTACGGGCGCTACACGTGAACAGCGTCAAACTCCCTGGGCGAGGACAGGGAAATCATGAGCTTATACGGTAAGAGAAAGCTCGTATTAAAGTTCTGATTAAAGGGAATCTAAGTTTTATTAAATGTGAAGTTTATATTTAAGTAGTTATGGGATTTTTTATTAATAGTATGCCAAGTTGCTCTTTACCTTGAGCGTTCTCGTCGTATTTTTTACATCTAAAAACGAATTTTGATCTACATGAACTAGGGTGCCATACTGAATTATTAATATTTAAGGCCATTGCCGTTATACAGATTTTAGATATTTAGGACTATATATAATCATTGAAATCCAATCTCTGAAATTCGTCTTTAATGCTGTGAAGAATTAATCGCGTTATTTAAAGCACTAATAACTTTATTATAAGCTGTACAGTTCTCGTTCAATACTCTTATTAAAATACGTTTACAATCGGTGAATGCTGTCAAGAAAATACTATATNGTCTTAAAGGAATTCACGCTTACAAGATTTGATGATCGTCTTTAAGACACTCATGGAATTATAAGCGGTGAAATTCGGCATAATGCATTATGGAATTAATAACTTTATAATATTTAAATGATTTATACGATTTGAACCATGTTGATATTGAAGTCTTTGATGATTTTTCTTTTATACGGCGTGATTTTGATCTTTTAATGTGTACAAGTAATGCGTTGATTAAAGCACGGTATATAGAGAAATAGTGTTTATGGAATGATACTTGTCCTTAATACATGACATTGTGAAATACGTCTTAAAAAAATATTTTCTTTCATAAACGTGTTAACCCAATGTGTCAATACACTGAGGTAAGTTTAATAGAAACCATTTCTCTTTTTTTTTGTAGATTATACATCAAAACAATACCGCCCCTCGACCACAAAAGAACCGGATATTTCCATTACCAAATACCATTCCATTATCAAAACAAATCAACCACCCCAAGATACTTGCCACCAAACCAATCCCACTCTAACGAGCGTGTGGACCAAATCAGTAGTAAACGAAAAAAATACGGAAAACCAGGTTCGATTTGTAGCTAGTTTGAAGCTGTGACTTTACTTATCCGCCGATTTAATGCATATGTGTAGTTCAGTATCTTAAATAAAAACGAAGAAAACAGTTTAAGTTAATGGGATCTTTTGTGCATACGAGCTATGTACTTCATTGGGTCTGGGCAGTATCCCACCATCCTCCTTAAATTGCTTAGTAGTGACAAGCAAGCTGTGACAATATTATGCTCGGTTCAGGAATGTCCAACTGTTAGTACGATAGTTTCTTTGATTGTGTGGTGTTGTCTTGTTGTGTTGGCCTGTTATTTTAAGTATCCGGGATAAACCAAGCATACCTAATATCAGTGAATCTCCAAACGAGCATGTATCAGAACCTAAAACAATGGTGAAAGGTGTTTGTGCAAACCACTGCGTTTGTCGTATAACCAATTGAAAATACAATTTAATCAGATAGTCCATCATTTGTCATCCTTGATCGCCGCGTCAGTATCTTTCATTTCGAAATAGGAACATGTCTTCTCATCATTACACCGTAGCTCTGGGTCCACACTTCTTCCATATTGTTTTGCACATTTAATCCAAGACAATCGTATCACAAGTAATGATAGTTAATTGCAGAAATATATTAGGCAAGATTGGCATAACTTTGTTAATAGTTGCTAGAACAACAGAGGTCTGGACTGCAGGACTTCATTTTGTATATTTAAACTTTTAATTGATGACATATGATCCGCGTTCTGGGAAAACTGGGCTTAATGTGCGTAAATTGTCTTTTATATATTTACCTAAGTAGTCCGCACAAGCTAATCAGGGACGACACTCCCCATTTTTAAGGAATGTTTTATTTAAGGCAGAGTCTTCTAAACAAAAATCCTGTCTAGGCGAAACGTTTCTTCCCAGTTTAGCCAGTTTAATCTGGGACGACACTTTACGCACATGCATTCATCAACGTTTTCTCAGAACGCATCTCATATAAATTCAGCATAATGTACATGCAGTGTCGAGACAGAGTGATAATGACTCAATGTTAACAATGTTTCTACAAGGTTGTTCCCCTTTGCAGAGGACCCCTATGCCAGTCAAGGGGCCAGATACGGAGGAAACAGCAAGGCCAGATCATTCGGACGTGATATATACATGTACATGCCGCTACTGACCGTTGCGTTGGTTGTAAATCACATTGCATGAAATGTATTGTAACCAACAACGTGTACAAATAATCCAAAAAATGTTATATTGTGAGGAGTAATGCTGGATGACCTGTCAACGAATAAACAGCATTATTTTGTATTTGAAGCGATTTGTAAGCAGTACATATTTCCCTATCTTCGCAGTATATTTCTTTGTCTTATTTCCCTCTTTTCGCAGTATGTTGTTATATCTTATATTCCTCACCTCGTAGTATATTGTTATAATGTATTTCTATATGTTCGCAGTATAATGCTATGACTACCAAGGGCAACCTATTACGCCAGGCCAGAGTTACTATGATGGCTGCAACACGTGCACATGCGGCAACGATGGCCGAGTGAGTGCAGCCAATTGTTTCATTTATTATAACAACACTCGGAATCCATCGATCTAATAATTATACCTTTTCGATAAATGAGAGCCAATGCAAATGTTTAAGCTCATATCTGCACCATTTATGAAATTTCTACCATCAAACTTGCAAATACATTTCTTATAAATGACACTTCATGATATAATAACATTATGCTTCGGAAAAGTAGATATCATGGAAACTTTAAATGTTATTTACAACTTCAAAAAGAAGTCGAGATTCGCACCGTAAGCAAACCAAATATTTATGTCTGTATATATGCGTATATCATAGAATGTACAATTAAAATACAATTTCTTTCAGCCTTCCGGTTGCACTGACCTTGACATAAGATGTATCGCAAAATGAGTTATCTTTTTCCTGATTCGTCGACACAACCTTGAATTGCTGTCATATTTCACTATGTTCAAAAATGTTGTTTAATTAAATTGTTTAAATGTAGAATCGCTGATGTTTTTTTTGTGGACGACTAAATGATATGTGTCCGCTTTGACTTGACAACTCTATAATCAAAGATAGAAGACCAGTAACATCATCAAAAGAGAATCTTCCCAGGGACATCCGGTCGTTATGGCCCTTTATTTAAGACAAATAAAAATGTCCCTTCATCACAGGACCATATACACACAGAACACACAAACAAAAGAAATCATTGTTACTGAGGCCACCGCACTGAACCGCCCAATGCGACGACAGGTGTATGGTTAATGTTAGCGAAAAGAGGATACATCAAATACATATTCACATTTGTTTTTGTCGCAAGTCATGCGGTTGTAACGCCTGACTCCTCAGCGCAGTAAGCAAGCTGTCAAATAAACGCAACGAAACATCGTAACCCAAGTTTAACAGTTCACAAAAAAGCTTTAACACAAATGAAAACAACTAAATGTGCTCCAAATGAGATCGAGCCTCTGACTTTCAGAGACAAAGGTTAACCGATTAACGATTGGCTAACCGTGGGAATATTGAGAACATACCCTCCAGAACCAGTAATCACTTTTTTAAAACATACTATTTACAAGACGAGTACCGGTAATCGATAAAATGGAGGACACTTGTTGTATATGTGTCGATAATAACTCGATCAATGTCAAACAGTTAAGGAAGAACAAACTCATTCCAATGAGCATATAATTTTTATTCGACAGTCTATACAATATCACGAATCAATATTTCACATATTGGACACAACGTCACGTTTTGTATGAGACTTTTTGCGGCGGGTGAGATATCATCGTGCTCACCAGTACATACTTACACACACGGTTGAAGGCTTTATAACTCGCGGATCAGAATTGTTCCGAAATTGATTAGTAATAAATATATAAACTATTATTCGCGCAGTGATCGTTCTTGCCATCCAATATATATTGTTTAAAAATGGTGTGTAAAATACGAATTACCTCCAACACATTAAATTATAACATTCGGCGTTGATTCTTAGTCGTTCAATATTGTCTGCTGTATTAGTTCGCCGATCAATTGTTCACATTTCTGATTAGCCAATTAATGTTAATTTGAAGTAAATTTTCGTAAGACATAAAACAGTCTGCAGTGCTGTTCATTCGGAACTTCAAACAACTAAGATTCCATGACGATTTCTTCGTGCACTACGGTAATTCAATTTGAAAAATATATGTATTCAACTATTATATAATAATTGTACAATTGCTGTAAGCGCGGTTATAAAATCCCCAATATCACATGTTTGGTACGACCGTGGTTATAATCATACATCGTATATCCAATAACATGACTACTTTAAGATTTGCTGACAAGTACCACACGTGCCGCTGTAAAATTAACCAAACAAAGTCCGGATCTTACGGCGGCAAAGATGTGACACGTGCATGTTTGTTTCTTATATCGTCACCACCGGACGAATATATTCTTTATTTGACTTTACTTATATCATAACGGTTAAATAATAATCAAAACATCAAAAATGTAAAGCACAACTGTCCCCGGTACGACATTTTTACAAAGATAAAGTTTGGTTATAGTATACAACTTCACTTATGTCTCTGTTATTGAAAACCTGCTTTCAACTATGTATATCGAATAACATGTGATAGAACGCAGCCAAACGACCAATACCGATGTCTATGCTTATGCCATGTCTGTTATTATCATGTAACGTGACAGAAATTAAGATACTGTGTGTGTGTGTGTCACCACCACCTTGTTTCTCTTTCCATAAAGTTACTTAGTTACTCTTGTGAACGAGATTACTTACTACTAGAAACGACTTAATAAGTCGTGTTTACTACNTCTTTTCGCAGTATGTTGTTATATCTTATATTCCTCACCTCGTAGTATATTGTTACAACGTTTTTACTATATGTTCGCAGTATAATGCTATGACTACCAAGGGCAACCTATTACGTCAGGCCAGAGTTACTATGATGGCTGCAACACGTACACATGCGACTACGATGGCCGAGTGAGTGAAGCCAATTGTTTCATTTATTATAACAACACTCGGAATCCATCGATCTAATAATTATACCGTTTCGATAAATGAGAGCCAATGCAAATGTTTAAGCTCATATCTGCACCATTTATGAAATTTCTACCATCAAACTTGCAAATACATTTCTTATAAATGACACTTCATGATATAATAACATTATGCTTCGGAAAAGTAGATATCATGGAAACTTTAAATGTTATTTACAACTTCAAAAAGACGTCGAAATTCGCACCGTAAGCAAACCAAATATTTATGTCTGTATATATGCGTATATCATAGAATTTACAATTAAAATACAATTTCTTTCAGCCTTCCGGTTGCACTGACCTTGACATAAGATGTATCGGAAAATGAGTTATCTGTTTCCTGATTCGTCCACACAACCTTGAATTGCTGTCATATTTCACTATGTTCAAAAATGTTATTTAATTAAATTGTTTAAAAGTAGAATTGCTGATGTTTTTTTGTGGACGACTGAATGATGTGTGTCAGCTTTGACTTGACAACTCTATAATCAAAGATAGAAGACCAGTTACATTATCAATAGAGCATCGTCCCAGGGACATCCGGTCGTTATGGCCCTTTATTTAAGACAAATAAAAATGTCCCTTCATAACAGGACCATATACACACAGAACACACAAACAAAAGAAATCATTGTAACTGAGGCCACCGCACTGAACCGCCCAATGCGACGACAGGTGTATGGTTAATGTTAGCGAAAAGAGGATACATCAAATACATATTCACATTTGTTTGTGTCGCAAGTCATGCGGTTGCAACGCATGACTCCTCAGCGCAGTAAGCAAGCTGTCAAATAAACACAACGAAACATCGCAACTCAAGTTTAACAGTTCACAAAAAATCTTTAACACAAATGAAAACAACTAAATGTGCTCCAAGTGGGATCAAGCCTCTGACTTTCAGAGCAAAAGGTTAATCGATAAACGATTGGCTAACCGTGGGAATATTGAGAACATACCCTCCAGAACCAGTAATCGCTTTTTTTTCAAACATACTATTTACTAGCAAGAGGAGTACCGGTAATCGATAAACTGGTGGACACTTGTTGTATATTTGTTGATAATAACTCGATCGATGTCAAACTCTTATGGAAGAACAAACTGATTCCAATGAGCATATAATTTTTATTCGACAGTCTACACAATATCACAAATCAATCTCCATTGCAAATTTAAACAAAGTGATACGTCACCTGCCCAATGCAGCAGGAAAGCAATTGTATTACAACACGGGTGTCTTTATTTAGTGCAAGCGACCTACCGTATTGCCGAACAGTCTTGTCCCAAAGCAGCAGCATAATAAACACATCTGCATCAGCAAACATGCATTTAACCCGCGTCATGCGAAAATGGATCTTATAAAATACCATATGCATCTATCGTAGCTCCAGACCAGCCTGCGCATTCGCACAGTCAGATCAGGATCTACGCTGCCGCTTATTAGACCACGAAATAATATGTGGAGTAACGCTGGCCGCATATGGCATTAGACCCAATTTCGCACGATATGGCTCATTCATCTATCGGAATGTTTCGCCCTACTGTTTCACATATTGGACACAACGTCACGTTTTGTATGAGAATTTTTGCGGCGGGTGAGATAGCATCGTGCTCACCAGTACATACTTACACACACGATTGAAGGCTTTAACTCGCGGATCAGAAGTGTTCCTAAATTGATTAGTAATAAATATACATGTATAAACTATTATTCGCGCAGTTATCGTTCATTATTCCAATATATATTGTTTAAAAATGGTGTGTACGATACGAATGACCTCCAAAACATTAAAATATAACATTCGGCGTTGATTCTTGGTCATTCAATATTGTCTGCTTTATTAGTTCGGCGATCAATTGTTCACATTTCTGATTAGCCAATTAATGTTAATTTGAAGTAAATTTTCGTACGGCATAAAACAGTCTGCAGTACTGTTCATTCGGAACTTCAAACAAGTAAGATTCCTTGACGATTTCTACGTGCACTACGGTAATCTAAATTAAAAAATATATATATTCAACTAGTATGTAATAATTTTACAAGTGCCGTGAGCGCGGATATATGTCAAAACTCCGCAATATCAAATGTTTGGTACGGCCGTGGTTATAATAATGTATCGCAGGCCCTTATCAAGGCCATGGGCCCAGGGGCCCGGCCCCCAGCTGGCTTTCAAGTTATGTTTTTGTTTTTAATAATGGGCCCACTGCATGTTTTTCTCTCACAAAAGGGCCCACAGTACACTTTCCCTCAATACAAAGAGAAGATGTGTTTTATTGTCCTTGATAAACAAGGGGATTAGCGCTCACCAGTAGAGATACGGCCCTACCTAGGCAATGTTTTCTTATCGCCTTGTATACACATCCCCGATCAGCCAAATACCCCAATGTGATCCTGAATGCTTCATCTATCGATGGCTGATGTAACACGTCTTTTGATTGGTCAAGGAAAGAGAAGAAGCGAATGATGCAACTGATACAGGAGGTCGTACGCTATGGTCTGATAATTGCTGACGCAGATTTTTGCTTCCTTCTTTGAGACCCTCCGAATATCGGCCCTTTCCCCTAGACATATTTTTCCCCTCTTACAGATTTTTTGTTTCGAAACCTTCAATTGGGAATTTGTAGGTCTGAATCGGGAAAAATATATACTTTTTTACAATGGGAATGGGGCCGAATACCGACCCCGAATTTGAACGAACAAAAACACTGACAAAGGTATAAAAACTGGGTATTTATTATTTTGAAAATAAAATCTCTGAAAAAGACTACAAAGAGATAGTTAACATGTTTGTTGAAAAAGATCATGAATTTGCCGAGCAACAGATAAGGATTTGGCAGAATTAAGTATTTCGAATAATTGAGTACAGAGTGTTAAATAATTTGTTCTTGAGTAATGTCAACCTATAAATGGTTCATTGGTTGAAATAAGTAAACTTGAAAAATAAAATTGATCTCATTATATCAGTTAACCTGATCCAGTGTAGAAAATTATTGCATAATTAAATTATCTGTTGCCTTGAATTTGTTTCAAAACTGTAAAATAGGTTAAAATGATTAGTTAAGACTTACTTTCCCCAAAAATCAGGCGTTTCGTGCGATTTTTTTCCCCTCCAAAAAGGCCACGCGCTTTCCCCAAAATCAGATTTTAAAAAAACCTGTGACGTTAATAATTTGCGAAAAACAAATAATGTTGGAAGCAATAGAGAGAGATAATATGGATAATCGTCATTAATTTTAACTGGTATGTTTCTGAAATATAAAGCTTTTAACATTGGTATACTTCTGAAAGGTGCTGATTTACTTGGTATATTCCATAAATTTATATCACAAAATAAGGTTTTATATGCATACAAATTCACCTCGAAAAGTGCCAAATTAAAAAAAGTTGTGAGGGGAGACCCCTCCCGCACCCTCCCCGGTTGGGCCCCCAGTTAACAAATGCTGCGTACGGCCCTGGTATCGTTTATCCAATAACATGACTACTTTAGCATTAGCTGACACGTAATACACGTGCCGCTGTTAAATTAACCAAACAAAGTCCGGATCCTACGGCGGCAGAGACGTGACACGTGCATGTTTGTTTCTTATATCGTCACCACCACCTAGTTACTCTTTCCATGTAGTTGCTTAGTAACTCTTGTGAACGAGATTATTTACGAGTAAAAAAGTAACCACATAGTTAACTAAGGGTAACGATTTAGTAAGTTGCGGTTATGACTAAATAGCGCATGGGTACGAGATAACTAACTTGTTATAACGACTTATTTAACCATTCAAATTAATATATCGACCATTAATGACATACTTTGCACCATCTGTATTCTGACAGGCTAGTTATGACGTTACCACGAATTACTTAATACTTTCCCCGTTCTCGTCGGGGAGCAAACATCAGTTTCACTGATATTCTTTTGTATGAATAATTACATCAATACAAATGTATTACCAGATACATACCTGCTTGAAAAGAGGAAATATTGTTTTGACACATTTATATAAGTTAATGGCGAAAATAACGTCGACATGTCCCTTTAATACGCAGGATAAGGGACTTCTTTTTTAATCCAATAAGAGATACATTGACGTTCATGCTGAGAGCCTAAGAAGTACTAAGCCCTTTAATTTAGCTCGACTTTTAAACAATTGTCATCACAACAAGACCACGAATACACCGAACTTATCGCGAAGGCATAGGCAATAAATAAGCACGGCATGGCCGGATATAGCAAATTATTTCACCAATGAGACAGTGGAGGACCACGAACCATTATAACATCGATATGTCATGATGCACTTAAACATAACATCGTCGCCTCAAACAGTGCATAGCATATTTGTTCTCACAACCACGATTTCATTGATAGTGCGTTTAGATTTATAAAAAGCATGCGTCTATGGAATTTATATATATAAAAAAAAACGATTCAAGAGATAACAAGTTTATTATCCCATATGATTAATCTTTATTACATTCCCTAGTAATCTATCGCCACAAATGACGAACATCGATTGTTTTGCATATGT
Organism: Dreissena rostriformis; assembly: GCA_007657795.1. Taxonomy (NCBI): domain Eukaryota; kingdom Metazoa; phylum Mollusca; class Bivalvia; order Myida; family Dreissenidae; genus Dreissena; species Dreissena rostriformis. The sequence goes on along the minus strand of VMBQ01006631.1, from coordinate 32,241 downwards.
TAATTCAATCAGAACGTGTCCCACTACAGCGTTTATGCACAACAATTGTTCAACAATTGCAAAATAGGCGACTGCTCAAACAAATTGTAACTAGACTTTCATTTTATAAGAATAGGTATTAATACTTCAGGATGAACTCAAAAGTCGCCGGCATTTGTCTTCTGGTGTGTTTTGTAGCAATGACACAAGCACAAGCACGTGAGTACTTTAATAACATTTAATTGGATAATATATCATTTGATAATACATAATTTAACACAAAATATTGCAAGTTCGGCAATAGATAAATGCCTTGTTCACATTTTAGATTATGACAATTTTCAGAAAAGAAAGTGTACATGTATATTTTTACAAGCGATATAGTGCTCGTACAAAAACATAAATAATTTAATTTTGTTTATGGATAATCGTCAATCGAAATGTATACAATAATAAAGCGTCTGTAACGCGCTTTTCATGAATATATTTTGAGAAAGCGCGTTTAACGAACAGAGCGTTTAAAGTACGTTGCTATGCGCAGTAATGCACATAGATAAATAGCCCCCAAAGGTCGCCTGTTCGAATCCCGCTGAAGTCAAAATTTGTAAGGCTTATTCCTTGATCATTTGATTAGTAAAGATTGTTCCAAAATAATAATGTTTACTGAACAAAAAAAATCCCTACACAAAAATACACGAAAGGTCATGAAAATATGGTCTTATAAACAAAGCTTATTTTTTTAATGTGCACCGCACATGTTTAATGAAAACAACCATATACATGTTGTTTCAGAAGGCTACTCTTTTATGAACTTAATTCTTTTTCAACAAAGAAACATATACACGTACATTTAAAAAGCGGATTAATATATATATTCATGCACAATTTTAATGGTAAAAATTGAAACAATGGTTTCGTAACTATCGCAGCACAGGCAACAACATGTGTGTATAAGCGTTTTACAGTGAGCCGATGCGATTACTATCGAAGCCTTTCGTAGCTGTTATGGCATGTTCATGATATCACGGACAAGTATTGAGGTTGTTATGGTTATTTCGTTTTTAAACACACCGCCCACCGGTATTGTTGCTTCTCATCAACAAACACGAGTGTGGTAGCTGTAAAGGTCCGTGTTTGTGATGAATATGCTGTTTTAGTGGCTATACCCGGGGGTTGGTCCGAATGGTCGAAATGGGACCACTGTACCGCAGTCTGTGGTTCGGGAATGCAGAACCGATTCCGTGAGTGCAGCGCCCCACTCCCTCAGTACGGGGGACCGGATTGTACTGGACCGCCAATGGAGAGCCGCGAATGTGTCACTGGTAAACATGTTTGAAGAATTAAGATAGTTTTAGTTTAACAGTTAATATAAATGAAGTAGAATTTCTACTGGAAATGCTTTGTTCACATTTTAACCGAAACTTTAAACAACGGAATATAACATTGAAATATAATTGTTTGTATATATAACTTCGCATCTCATCATAACGTTTGTTTAATAAAAATGAAACATTGTGCTTGCGCAAACTTTTTTAAGAGTTTAGAATGAATCACTTGTGTGTTTTGTTAATCACAGGTATCCCTTGTCCAGTGGACGGTTCCTGGTCTCACTGGTCCTTTTGGACGACCTGCTCAGTGCACTGTGGTATGGGCGTTCGTAGTAGGGAGCGTTTTTGTGACTCACCCTCCCCGCAGTTCGGCGGCCGTCCTTGTGACGGAATTTCTATGGAAAATGAGCCGTGCGATACTGGAATGCATTGCCCTGTACCTGGCGCGTGGTCNCACTCTCGTCATCGTATTCTCGCACTCTCGTCATCGTATTCTCGCACTCTCGCATTATCGCACTGTCGTCATCGTATTGTCGCACTGTCGTCATCGTATTCTCGCACTCTCGGCATTGTATTCTCGCACTCTCGTCGTCGTATTCTCGCACTCTCGCATTGTCGCACTGTCGTTCTCGTGTGTTCGCACTCTTGTCATCGTATTCTCGCACTCTCGTCATCGTATTCTCGCACTCTCGCAACATCGCCCTATGGATTTTAATGTGGAACCACGATGGCACGAACGGTATTCCGTACATAGCACATTTGTTCTCACAACCACGATTTGATTGAAAGTGCGTTGAGCTTTAAAAAAAGCATGCGTGTATGGACGTTAAAATGTCACGATTCAAGAGTAAACAAGTAAAAAATCCCTATGATTAATCTTTATTAAATTCCCTAAAAATATGTCGCCACAAATGACGCACATCGCTTGTTTTTGCATATATTAATTCAATCAAACCCACTAAAGCGTTTATGCACAACAATTGTAAACAATTGCATAAATAGGCGACTGCTCAAACAAATTGTATCTAGACTTTTATTTTAATAGAATAGGTATCAATACTTCAGGATGAACACAACAGTCGCCTGCATTTGTCTTCTGGTGTGTTTTGTAGGAATGACACAAGCACGTGAGTACTTTAATAATATTTAATTTAATAATATATCATTTGATAATACATAATTTAAAACAAACTTGTGGCAAGTTCGGCAATAGATAAATTACTTGTTCACATATGAGATTGGCATTATGACAATTTAAAGCCAATAAGGTGGACATGTTTATTTTTAGAAGCGATATAATGCTCGTACTAAAACATTAATAATTTAATTTTGTTTATGGATAATCGTCAATAAAAATGTATACAATGATAAAGCGTTTGTAACGCGCTTTTCATTGGTATATTTTGAGAAAGCGCGTATAAAGAACAGAGCGTTTAAAGTACGTTGATATGCGCAGTAATGCACATAGATAAATAGCCCCCAAAGGTCGCCTGTTCGAATCCCGCTGAAGTCTTAAATTTGTAGGAAGCTTATTCCTTGATCTTTTGATTAGTTTAGATTATTTCAAAACAATATTTTTTATTGAAAATAATTTTTTCCTACACAAAAATACACGAAAGGTCTTGAAAATATCTCTTATAAACAACGCTTATTTTTTGTAATGTGCAGCCCACATGTTTAATGGTAACAACCATATACATGTTGTTTCAGAAGGCTTCTCTTTTAAGAAATAAATTCTTTTTTCAACAAAGAAACATATACACGTACATTAAAAAAAGCGGATTAATATTTATGCATGCACACATTTAATGTTAAAAAATATAAGAATGGTTTCGTTACTGTCGAGCACAGGCAACAACATGCATGCATGAGTGCTTTACAGTGAGCCAAAGCGATTAATATCGAAGCGTTTCGTAGCTGTTATGGCATGTTCATGATCTCACGGACAAGTATCGAGGTTGTTATGGTAATTTCGTTTTTAAACACACCGCCCACCGGTATTGTTGCTTCTCATCAACAAACACGAGTTTGGTAGCTGTTAAGGTCCGTGCTTGTGATAAATATGCTATTTTAGTGGTTTTCATAAAATGTGAAGATAATGAACATAATCAAAGTTGTTTGGATATGTTGTGCTTAAATTTGTTAACATTTTAGTAGTCAGAATTATTTACTGAAAATGTTTGGCAGGAACGGTGTTTGGTTAAAAGATGAACACGCACAATTTATCATCGTTCTGTGAAAACTGGGCTTAATGCACGCAGACTGCACAGTTAATCACCCTTTCCGCTTTTATGGAATTTTTCGTTTACATGAGGTCTCTTCTAAAAGAAAATCCAGTTTAGGCGGAAAGTGTCGCCCCTGACAATCCTATGCGAACTTCACAGGCTAATTTGGGACGTCACTTTATGCACATGCATTACGTCCGGATTTTCCATAGCGTGGCTCAATTGACAACCACACGTTTGCATTAATGCAGCGTTGTCATTTTACATAAGATTGTAATATAAAAGAAATAATATTATTGATTTAAATTTTATCATAATAAAATGTCATTTGAACTACAAAGCAATGGAATTGAAAGTTTCAACGCATGTCTGATATTTCGTCCATTTACTAAACACTATATAAAACATTATATTATACTGATGATATTTTATATGATATGTTGTCTTACTTAATACCGTGAGAGTTTGTTTCAGTCAAAATTGCAATTATATATCTAGTTTAGTAAAACACCAACACTGCCAACACGAAACCCACTGTATATATTTCATTATCGCTACATTCTAGTTTTGGTAGCCAACGCCCACAAGCTCAATCAAAGAACCATGTCTTGTAACGTAGTTGTTGAAATACACAAAACATAAACGTCCATTTCAGTTTTCATGGTGATTTATTTTTGTTGAATACATTCTAATACAACGTTTGCCAATGTCCGTAAAATATATTAAACCCATCAAAGAAAAGCCTGAAGGCCTTGCTCACACCAATAGGAAAGTGTGTCCTACATGTACATGGTCGCTTGTCAAACGTAGACTCGATTCTAAAAATGAATATTCAGAGCTAATAAACATGGCCGTATACAATTTTGAGTGGTCAATATAACTCTGCATTTTGGCCGACTGCTAATATTGCGACTCAATGACGCGGCAGAAGCGTGCTCGACAAAATTATCACGTGTGACCATTAGTTTTTGATGGCCGATCAAGATTATAATCCTCCAGGCAATAAGGACTGTGGTTTCATAACTTATCATTTTGACATCTCTTAGGTATATACCTTAAGGCAACGCCACAACCTTAGTGCATTAAATGTAAACATATATACTTTTCTTTCTTATGATTTAAGAATTTTTCATCAAAATTCTCATTTTTTATTTATACCATGTATTCTTTATAATGAAACCTTTATTACTAATTTCCAAAATTCAAGTATTCTATTTATTTAATTATGGCCAATATGATAAAAGATGTATTATTAATCTTCTACAAATTCAATTGTTTGATTTAAACAATGATGCCCCAAATATTCGTGACTGACATGATTCCGTCATTATATATATATATATATATACATGTATATGCACATTGTTTTACACGTTTAAGATACGTTTATATGCTTATCATAGGATGAAACACATTAAATACTCAAAGTATTCTAATTGCCTTTTTAAAAAAAAAATACAACGACTTTACTCTATAGAAAAGACGGTTTTTAAGATAATCATTACTACTTTTACGAGCATTTATTGCGAAGTTCCTATTTTAAGCTATTTATTTATTTTTTTGCTCGGAACTACGCAAGGTCCACGGTAACCCAAAACAACTGTTGTTGTTGTTGTTGTTTTCTTGAATACAATTGTTGCCTTGAATAAAGGTTGCTTAATTTTCCTATCTTCACACTATATTGCAGTGTCTCATTTTGCTTTCTTTACACTATATTTCATTGTCTTATTTTCCTCGCGTTGCAGTATACTACAATGTCTTGTTTTCCTTTCTTCGCACTATATTGCAATGTCTTAATTTCCTTTCTTCACAGTATATTTTAATGTCTTATTTTCCTTTCTTCACATGCGTTGCAGTATATTACAAAGTCTTACTTTCCTCGCTTTTCAGTATATAACAATGTATTATTTTCGTCGCTTTGCACTATTTTACAATGTCTTATTTTCCTCGCTTTGCAATATACTACACTCATGTTTTATTTCCCTCTTCTCGCAGTATCGTCACATTACTATTTTCCTTTCTTCGTTGTTTATTGCTATGATGTATTTCCTTATATTTGCAGTTTATTGCTATGACGTATTTCCCTTTCGGCGTTGTTAAATTCGATGACATATTTTCCTCTCTTTGCAGTATACTGCTATGACATTTCCATCTCTTCGCAGTATATTGCTATGCCTCGTTTTCCTCTCTTCGCAGTATATTTCTATTACTTATTTTACTCTCTTTGTAGGATATTTCTGCGACTTAGTTGACTATCGTCGCAGTATATTTCTATGTCTTATTTCCCTCTTTTCGCAGTATATTGTTTTGAGTATATTTTTCAGTTCGTAGTATATTGCTATGACTTTTTTCCATATTTTTCCAGTATGTTGTTATGACTTTTTTCCCTTTTTTAGAAATGTATTGCTATGACGTCCAAGGGCAACCTATTGAGACAGGCCAGATTTACTTTGATGGCTGCCACAGTTGCATATGTGGCTACGATGGCCGAGTGAGTGCAGACAATGGTTTTATTTATTATAACAACACGCGGGATCCATTGATCTAATAAGTATACCTCTTCATTTTCAAGCAGATGCTACATAAGAGTCAATGCAAATGTTAAGCTCATATCTGCACCATTTATGAAATGATGACCTTCAATATTGGAAATAATTTTTTCATTAATGACACTGCATGATAGGATAACCGTAAGCAAACCAAAACATTTGCAATTATTGTTTTCATGTATATATACGTATGCGAAAGCATGTACATTTGAAATTCAATTTTTTTCAGCCTACTGCTTCGCCTTGCTCTTCGGGGCCATGTGATCCCTTTCCAAGTATCCCGATGTGAAAATGAGTTTTCTGTTTCCGGATTCATCGACCAAACCTTATATTGACTTTTTATTTCCCTATATTTAAACATAATTAAAAAAAAAACGTAGAACAACCGATGTGTTTTTTGTCGATGACTGGCGTGATGTGCATTATGTTTGACTTGCCATCTCAGTAATCAAAGAAAGAAGACCAGTTAGAATATCAATAGAGAAGCCCCACATGCACATCCGGTCGTAATGGCCCTTTATTTAAAGGGACTTGTTCACAGGTTTTTGCATGTTTTGAAGTTTGTCATTAAATGCTTTAAATTGATAAATATAAACATCATAACTAAAGAGCTACAATATTAAGACAAGAATAAAATTAACAATGAAAAAAAAAGAGAAAAAAAGTTAACCTCACCAGGGCTCGAACCACTGACCCATGGAGTAAAAGCCAAGCGCCGAAACCACTCAGGCATCCGTCTTCATGTGTTTATGTGTGTAATTCAGAGTTTATGTTCGGGTCGTCGTTGAGTCTTACGACTACATTATGTGCGGACCTGACCATCCGTCCTCACATGGGTTGCCATTTATTTTATACTTGGTATTACTATCCACGTGTTGTTACAAAATATAACGATAACACAAGAAATTGAATTTTTAGATCGTTTCGCGTCTGAGACCCTGTATAATTTTATCAATTTCTAACAATGATTTTTCGTAAACAAAAGTGTATTTTCAGTATAAGTCTGCGGCATTAGTGTTATTTCGCACACTGATGTACATTGTTTATTTATTTCTTGATTCTTTGACACAAAGTTGAAAATTTCTCATTTTGATAAACTGTGAACAAGTCCCTTTAAGACAAATAAAAATGTGATTACAACGCATGACCATATATACACAGAAAACACACACAAAACAACATTCAAACTGGGATCACCGCACTGGAGCGCCCGATGCGACGACAGGTGAATGATGCATGTCAGCACAACGAGGATACATACAAACAGTCATTTTTGTCTCGTGAGGCTGTAACGTATGCCTCTTAGTCACATTAGACAAGCTGTCAACTACACGTCATAAAACGCCGTTACTCGTGTTGAACAGTTCTTAAAAAGATTTAAAAAAACATGTGTAACATAGTGCATACTACTAAATTAAGGAAAGAGCCCTTACATATTTTCATGTTTACATTGACACATGTAATTAGTCAGCCCGATGTGTTACTGAACAAATAGCTTTTTTATTGGTATTTCTGTCTAATGTCATGACAAGTAGATGTTATCATGACAGTGTATACTCGCTTTCTAAATGCACAATATATGTAAGTCGACGTCATGTGCATATGAAACCTCCCAATATCAAGTAATTCAACTTGTGTTTAAGTCAATCATCTGAACAGGCGTTATTTGATTAGAATATCTTTGGGTGGATTTGGACTTATTTGTCCATGTCTTGGAAACGTTATTAAAGGGACTGTCCACTAGATTTTGGCATGTATTGAAGCATGTCATTAAATGCTCTATATTGATAAATTCAAACATTTGACCTAAAAATCTGCAGTTAAAAACAAGAATACAATTTAAAAAGGGAAAAAAAAGTAAACCTCATCAGGGCTCGAACCAGTGACCATCGGGGTCCTGGAGTAAAAACCAATTAGACCGCTCGGCCATCCTGACAAGTATGTACGATAGCCGTATTTTATACCATATATAAGCAATCCTCGTAGTTTTACAAAATATAGCGACAATAACAGAACTTTCCAAATTATTCAATCGTTTCGCGTCGAACGACGCTTTATGATTTTGAGGTTTTCAAATCGTCAAAAGATGCATATAATGGATATTTAAGAGCATTGTAAATGGTCAGTATTACTATTTCCTCAAAAANTGGTAAAAAATAGCGTGACATTCTTTATGGACAGCCCTATACTACAGTCTACACAATTTCAAGAATCAATCTCCATAGCAAATATAAACAAAAAAGTGAACTTCAGTTGCCCCATGTATGTTCAATCGTGTTTGTAAGTATGTACTGGGTATTCGTGCTCACCAGTATACATGTATACTTATATATAAGATTGAAGGCTACACTCGCGGATGGTAATTGCTCCGATATTGATTAATAATATATATAAACTATCATTCTTGTAATCAGTGATCGTTCTTGTAATCAAACATGTTTAATATAAACTGCGTTTAAGAGTGTGTGTAAGATACGAATAATTACCAAAACATTAAATGTATAACATTCGACATTGATTCTTAGTAATTCAATATTTTCTGCTGTATAAGTTCGCCTATCATTTGTTCACATTTCTCATTGGGTGGATGTCTAAATATGCGAAAATTTTAACTTGACGAAAACTATCGAACTCCATAAATATTTTTGCTGTTTATTTATAACGTCAAACAAGTAGAATTTCTTGACGATTTCTTCGTGCTTTAATTCATATTGAAGACATATTTATTCAACTAGTAGATATTATTGAAAAATTGCCGTGATCGCGGATATATGGCAACAATCCCTACTATCACAAGTTTGGTACGGCCATAGTTATAATCCTGCATCGTATATCCAATAACGTGACTACTTTAGCATTTGCTGACAAGTAACACACGTAACGATGTTAAATTAACCAAACAAAGCCCGGATCTTACGGCGGCAAAGATGTGACACGTGCATGTTTGTTTCTTAAAACGTCACCACCACCTAGTTACTCTTTTCTCATAGTTTCTTTGTAAGTCTTGTGAACGAGATTACTTACGAGTAGATACGACTTACTTAGTCGTGTTAACTACAGAGTAAACTAATGGTAACGATTAAGTAAGTCACGGTTATGACAAAATAGCTCATGGGTACGAGATAACTAACTTGTTATAACGACTTATTCAACCATTCAATAAACACGCTGTTTGAAAACCGCGGATCTGTTCGTTTTTATATATTACAGAATAATATATCGACCATTAATAACATACTTTGCACAATCTGTATTCTGATAGGTTAGTAATGACGTAACCATGACTTAATTAATACTTATACCTGCTTGAAAAGAGGAAATGTTGTTTTGACACATTTATATACGTTAAGGGCGAAAATAATGTCGACATGTCCCTTTAACACGCAGGATAAGGGACATGGTTTTAAGCCAACAAAAGATACACTGGCGTTCAAGGTGGGAGCTGTTGAAGTACTTAGTCCTTCAATTTCGCTCGACTTTTAAACAATTGTCATCACAACAAGACCTCGAACACACCGAACTTATCGCGAAGNAAAACTTTGTATACTATAGTCCCAACAAGAAATATACACCTATTTTCAAATGACAACCAGCCCAGTTGCATTGCAGCTATAACTAAAAAATCTTTTCAACTTTCAAGAGTCTATAGTTGAGGCAGGAGTGCTGGAACTCATATAGGGCACCCTTAGTCGCGGAAGGACCTCATACAAATTGTAGCAGAACTCAAAACCTCTGTTTAGTGACCGATGGACAACCATACTTTGAAAACCAACTTTAAATACCTCGACTTACCAGTTATGTTTGATACATAGGTGCGAAGTGTCTACGTGAACGATGACTCTTTTGAAATGCCGCATTTGTAATTTTTATAACAAATGATATGCAAATGAGGATGTTTTTAAGACTTACGACCACGAGTTTAATGTAAACAAGTTAATTACCTTTTATGATTAATCATTATGCAATTCGCTAGAAAACCGTCACCACAAATGACGTACATCGCTTTTTTTTGCATATATTAGTTCAATCAAACGGCCTGCTTTCCACCAGACCGTGTCCTATTAAAGCGTTTATGCACGACAATTGTTCAACAATTGCATAAATAGGCAACTGCTCAAACAAATTGTTACCAGACTTTTATTTTGTTAGAATAGGAATTAATACTTCAGGATGAACTCAAAAGTCGCATGCATTTGTCTTCTGGTGTGTTTTGTAGGAATGACACAAGCACGTGAGTACTTTAATAATATTAAATTGGATAATATATTTAAAAAAATATTTTAATTTCGACAATAGATAGAAAAGTGCATGTTAACATATTAGATTAGCAATATGACAACTTTAGCAAAGAATGTGTACATTTATATTTTATTAAGCGATATGACACTTGTACTTTAACATTATTAATATCATCGTCAATAGAAATGTATACAAAAATAAAGCGTTTCTAACGCGCTTTTCATCGATATATATGTCGCGTTCTGAGAAAACTGGGCATAATGCTTGTGCGTTAATTGTCATCCCAGATTAGCATGTGCAGTTCGCACAGGCTAATCAGGGACGACAATTTTCGCTTTTATGAAATTTTTCGTTTAAATGATGTCTCTTCTTAGCGAAAATCCAGTTTAGGCGGAAAGTGTAGTCCCTGATTAGCCTGTGCGGACTGCACAGGCTAATCTGGGATGACTCTTTACGCTCATGCATTTTGTCTAGTTTTCTCAGAACACGACTCATATATGGAGAAACGCGTATAACTAACAGAGCGTTTAAAATACGTGGCTATGCACAGTAGCAGCGCACAAAAAAAAATCCACAAAAGGTCGTCTGTTCGAATCCCGGTAAAGGAATACATTTGAAGCGAGCTAATTCCTTGATCCATTGATTATTTAAGATAATTCCAAATGTCATAACTTATATTGTAAATACATTTCCTAACACTAAAAAAAAACAACACGAAAATTCATGAACACATCTCTTAAATTAACTACGCTCATTTTTTTTTCAAATTTGCACCGCACATGTTTAATGGTAGCAAACAGAAAGTTTCATAAGGCTTCTCTTTTATCAAATTTATTCTTTTTCAATAAACAAACAGATGCAAATGCATTAAAAGAAGCTGATTGATACACATGCATGCACACATTAAATTTAAAAATCGAAACAATTGATTCGTTGATATCATAGCATAGTCAACATAACGCACGCATTTAAGCGTTTTGCATTTAGCCGATGCGATTAATGTCGAATCGTTTCGTAGCTGTTATAGCATGTTCATTAGATTGTAATATAAAAAGAAAATCTTACCAGATCAGATTGATTGACATAGTATTATAAAAAATGTCATTTGAGATACAGAAAAATATAGTTGAGAGTTGCATCTCGTTGTAAATACTTCACCCATTTACTATATATTTATAATATGTTATTATAATGAGGATATTTAATATCATAGCTTTATAATTTTAACCCATTTATGCCGAATGGACTCTCCCATCCTTCTAAATTGGATCAATTTATTTTCAAAATTAGAGATGTCTGGTATATTTATTTCTATATTTAGAATATTTCTTACAAAAATTCCTTTAAGCAAACAGTACAGACCCTGATGAGACGCCGCATCATGCGGCGTCTCATCTGAGTCTACGCTGTTTGCCAATGCATTTTTTTCTAGACACTAGGCATACATGGGTTACCTTTGTGTAATATTTCTCGTATCCAATTTTATCGTAGAGAGGGGTTACCAAGGACGTTCACGAGACGGGTCAGTGCCAAGAGGACCGGTAGCACGGTGTAAGTATGTTTCCATTGGAATTACAAATGTGTCGTGTTCTGAGAAAACTGGACAAAATGCATGTGCGTAAAGTGTCATCCCAGATTAGCCTGTGCAGTTCGCACAGGCTAATCAGAGACGACACTTTCCGCCGAAACTGGATTTTCGCTAAGAAGAGACCTCATTTAAACGAAAAATTCCATAAAAGAGGAAATTGTCGTCCCTGATTAGCCTGTGCGGACTGCACAGGCTAATCTGGGATTACAATTTACGCACAAGTATTATGCCCAGTTTTCTCAGAACACGACACAAATGTGCACCTAGTTTACTAAAATAGCAAAAACAATCACATGGCTTGTTTTCCTCACTATGCCTTATATTAAGATGTCATATTCCCCTCTCTTCGCAGTTGCTGTCTCAAATTGCTATGACAACCAAAGGCAGCCTGTTGAGCCAGGCCAGAGGTATTATGATGGCTGCAACTGGTGCACATGCGGCTACGATGGCCAAGTGAGTGCAGACAATGGTTTCATTTATTATAACAACACTTGGAATCCATCGATCTAATAATTATACCTTTTCTTTTTTAAACATATGATATATGAGAGTCAATGCAAATGCTTAAGCTCATATCTACACCATTTATGAAATGTCTACCTCCAATATCGGAAATACATTTCTCATAAATGACACTGCATTATAGAAAAACATGTTGACTCGAAAAACAAGATATGATGGAAACTTTTAAAGTTATTTTATTTTCAGAAACAATTATAGATTCGAACCATAATCAAACCAAAACGTTTCAAATTATTTTTTTCTTTATATACACAGACGAAAGCATACATAATTGACATGCAATTTCTTTCAGCCTTTCGGTTGCACGCTGATGGCATGTCCTACAGAACCATATTTCCCGATTAATGGAAAATGAGTTTTCTGTTACCTGAATCGTCGACCAAACCTTGAATTGCTGTCAAATTTCCATGTATTCAAACATGTTGTTTAATAAAATTATTTAAATGTAGAAGTGCCGATGCATGATTTTGCGCACGACTGACGTGATGTACGGTAGGTTCGACTCGATATCTCCATGCGCAAAGCCAGAATACCACTTACAGTATCAATAAAGAATCCTTCCACGGACATCCGATCGTTACTGCCCTTTAGTTAACCCATTTATGCCTTGTGGACTATACCATCTTTCTAAATTGGATCAATTTATTTCCAAAATTAGGGATGTCTAGCATATTTATTTATAAATTTAGAATGTTTCTTACAGAAATTCCTTTAAGCAAACAGCGCAGACCCTGATGAGACGCCGCATCATGCGGCGTCTCATCTGGGTCTACGCTGTTTGCCAAGGCCTTTTTTCTAGACGCTAGGCATAAATGGGTTAAGACACATAGAAACGTCTCTACATCACAGGATCATGTATACATAGAAAACACAATTTGTTTAACATTAAAAATGGGGCCATCGCACTGACACGCCCAATGCGACGACATGTGCATGCTTAATGTTAGCACAAAGAGGAGACATAAAATAAAATTTAATTCTGTCGCAATTCATGCGGTTGTAACGCATGTATCTTTGGCGCAGTCGATAAGCTGTCAAATAAACGTCATGAAAAGTTTAACACTTCACAAAAAAGCATCAACAAAAAAAGAAAACAACTGAATGGTGCTCCAACTGGGATCGAACCTCTTTCCTCAAGAGCAAAAGATTAACCCAGAAACGATTGGCGCGCGCAAACCTTTGGGATATTGAGAACATACCCCCCCCAGAACCAGTAATGGCGTATGTCATACATACCATTTTCTCACACGATGAGTAATTGATGAACTGATGGACACTTGTTGTGTATGTGTTGATAATATCTGGGTCTCTGTAAATCTGTTTGATATTGAAGAACAATAGAATGCCAAATCAGCACACTAGTATCATTGTTCAACGGTCTACAACATATCAAAAATCAAGCTCTATAGCTAATGTAAACAAAGTGAAACGTCAGCTGTCCCATTAAAACTTTATTAATTGCAAACGACTAATTGCCATAAAACAGTCTTGTCGCAAAATTACCACGTTACCGCTATTTATAAATCGTTCCCACGAGTGAGCTCTGTCGTAGGAACGAGATACTTAATCACAACTCTTGGTCATATCATGTTAAGATCGAAATCATTTCCCATATTCGTTGTTTATTGATCAATAAAATAATTCCTCGTCGTCCTGATTAGTCACTGGTTATTCAACCGTTCCTATATTCAGCAAAACTCTAAACGATACTTCGAACATTGTATCTTTCATTAATAATACTATAACGACTTGCCAGTTGAGATTCGTGGTTAAAACGGGACTATGAAGCAATCACATTTAAAGTTTATAAACTTAAAGACGCTTTCGTAATGATGCGCGTCTACTTAATCAAGTCGTACTATGAAAATAATAATGTAAACACTATGCAAATAAGCTAGTATTTAAGCATTAACCTCGACCGCGTTTCTTGTTTAAAGCAATTTATAATCCATCATCATTTATCTTCATTAAATTTACGAGACATGCTTGTATGTTTCACCGCAAGCGACGTACATCGTACATCGCTTGTTTTTACATTGAATTTTATAATGTGCACGTAACATATTTTAACGATATCATACATTTATGTAGTTCTCAGTGCGCTATTCTTTTTTAAAAATAATATAAGTTTATGTTATTAAAACAACAAAAAAGTATCATGGATACATACAAACAACAACAACAACAACTCCTACAACAACACAAACGACGACAACGACGACGACGACGACGACGACGACGACTACTACTGCTACTGCTGCTGCTGCTGCTGCTACTGCTTCTGCTGCTACTGCTGCTGCTGCCTTTACTATTACAAAACTGTATGCTTTCAGTGCGTCCAGTAATGAAATAATAAATTAAAATTCAGACTATTAGAGTCGCACTTATGAAAAAAACATATTGAACATTCTTCGAAAACGAGTGCAAATAATTTCTTTCAAGAACAATCGGTCCATCTTGTTATCTACCATTTAAAAACGGAGGCACCGTCGCGTGCTCATCCCATGTGTATTTATGTTGTTGCAACAAGCGATAAGGAATGTCATTTGCTCGCTTCTGCCCCAGTAACGATAAGACGATAAGACTCCTTCATATTTACATCATTCTAATATTGTACGTTGACACGAACAGACACGGTTACGAAATGATTGCGAAGATTGCGTGTATTTGCGTTCTGTTAAGCTTGATGACTTGTGAGTATAGTGAACGATTTTATTTAGTTTTATTTCATTTGTATACATTTAAAAAGTTTCGACATGTTAAGTGCTTTCGCTCGCTGTAAGAACACTGTCACCGTTGTAGCATTATATTATTGGAAACAATAAGCATATCATGTGGCGCTTAGTTGAACAAACGCATCATTTTGATTATCTCATCAACATATGACTTTGACACTTAATGAAAACAATAAGGTTAGTGGCCGAATTAATTATAACGTGTGAAACGTATCATAATTTATGTAATTACTATTTATAAAATTATTTAATACGTATGTTCTGTTTTCTTAAATTGAATGATAATCGACTTGATATTGTGTTTTATTGCCCCGCTTGACGTACAACTAGTTTAGCCAGTTGAGTCTGGTCAAAACGGCCAAAACTATATTGGCCATGTACCGAAACGGCCCAGGTCATTATGGTTATATTTTATGAGCGTTTACTTTGTATATATCATACCCCACAGGAGAGTTTCAAATGTGACGTGGTATTCAATAAATGTGGTGTGATTACCAGATCGGTAAACGTAACAAATATTATTGATGGTGTATTTTCATTGTATATGAACATTATGGGTGATACGCCAACGCAGATCAATGTATTCTTGTCGTACTAGTAACTTCCTTCAAAGTGTTCAATGCATGCCGACGAGCGCTTTAATGAGCCATGGGTTCCCGTCATGAATGTCCTAGCTAGAGGTCACATAGCTATTTACCACAAATGAATTCTTACCCATTATCACCATTGTCTTGCAAATTAAATTAGTAATAATTTATTGCAGTTATAAACATATTTTCATTAGCCTTTTCGAGCTGTTCTTGACCAGACCAATAGCGATCTGGGCCGTTTTGACCCAACACAATACGACTATGAAACGGCATATCTCTACATATACAACCTATGTTATTTATTGCATATATGTGTTAGTCAAAGAAAGACAGGGTTGGCATTTGAACTTAATTCAGGGACTAAGGAACAAATTACAAGACACAGTTAAAGTATAATTTGCATACTAAAATCCCACACTACAAATTGATAAAATGGCCCAAGACGTATTAAATGAATCGGCAATACTTCGAAATGCATTTTCCTTTTCATATAAAATCATCAGTCAATCCATTTTGTGCCATTTCATAAAATTCTCATGAGTTGCATACTGTCTTCCCAGTTATACCTCATGTAATTCACTTTTAGTAACATAAAACTGATAATAATGGTAATTAATTATTGCATAATCCGAGAAAAGAATTATATTGAAGTTATAATAACACACGTCTAAAATGATTATATATAACAAGATTTGCATGTGCGTAAGGCAATTTTACGGAATACCGTTAAGGCCATCGTGGTTACACATTAAAATCTAGAGGGCGAGAATGCGAGAACGCGATAGTACGATGGCGACAATGCGACAATACGATGACGACAGTGCGACAATACGATGGCGACAATGCGATTATACGATGGCGAGAATGCGAGAACGCGATAGTACGATGACGACACTGCGAAAGTGCGATGACGACAGTGCGACAATACGAGGGCGACAGTGCAATAGTACGATGGCGACAATGCGATAGTGCGATAATACGATGACGACAGTGCGATAATACGACGACGACAGTGCGACAATACGATGGCGTCAGTGCGATAGTACGATGGCGACAATGCACGCATGCGAGAACGCGATAGTATGATGGCAACAATGCGACAATACGATGACGACAGTGCGACAATACGATGGCGACAATGCGATTGTACGATTGCGACAATGCGATGATACGATGGCGACGGTACGATATGACTATAGCATTGTCGCCATCGTACTATCGCACTGTCCGTGTCGCCATCGTAATGTCGCACTGTTGCATTGTCGTCATCGTACTATCGCGTTGTCGCATTGTCGCCATCGTACTATCGCATTGTCGCCATCGTATTGTCGCACTGTCGTCATCGTATTGTCGCATTGTCGCCATCGTACTATCGCGTTCTCGCATTCTCGCCCTCTGGATTTCAATGTGTAACCACGATGGCCCTAACGGTATTCCGTACAATTTAATACATGTATTGATGACGCTGTTGTGTTCTTTATTCCCGCAGATGGCACGTTCGGACAGCTAGTCAGTGACCAGTGTAGGTTACCATACTATTTTTGTTTCAAACCAAACTTTTATGAGACTCACTTATATGTCATAAAAACATTTTTAAGAAAAACGCTCGCGTATGTGTTCAATCGGTAAACGTCTCATGTCATTATTTATTGAAATAGATCAATCATAAAACATGTTGTAATCTTCTTGATAACGGTGGGCGCTTTGCATCGTCAAATTAAATGCAGGATTTCAGATTATGGTGAATTTTGTATCATAATTCTTCTTAAAAAATTATTATGTTATAAACAATCATGAGTACATGAATTCTTTAAACTGCCTTTAATGTAAGTGTCGTGTTCTGAATTATATTCCATTAAAGGACCACTTGCGCGTTCACTACCTATTTTTGGTTGTTTGTGTCCTATATTTTACAGATAACCGTTTATGTTTAATATAAATGGAAGGGTCCACTTTATTTAGTTTTATTTTAGGCTAAACATTTGTAAACTTTCCTATTTGAGTACTGAGTTCGATAAGTTCATTTCCATATCATTTTGGTTCCTTTAAGAAACATCTGTCCATGTGTTACCTATACGTTTTATAAGCAATATAACTAGGATAACTTTCAGTTCTTAGTCGATTTGCGTTATATCAATACCGAAAAATACATTCATTAACCCATTTATGCCTAGCGTCTAGAAAAAATGACTTGGCAAACAGCGTAGACCCAGATGAGACGCCGCATGGGTCTGCGCTGTTTGCTTAAATGAATTTCTGTAAGAAATATTCTAAATATAGAAATAAATATACTTGACATCCCTAATTTTGGAAATAAATTGATCCAATTTAGCAGGATGGGAGAGTCCACTAGGCATAAATGGGTTAAAATATTCCACAAAAAATAGAATGAGTGTGTACTTATTTCTCTTGGTTGAAGTTATCAAGTTGATAGTATCAAGCTATTTTGTTGTCGCGAGCAGCGCCGATGGTTGATCATTATTAAAAGTCTATCGGCATGAAAACACGGATACCTGCAGTTTATTTAAATGCATAGATCAGAAAAACATGCATGAACAATAACTGATTTTTAAATCAATGTACACATGTTGATGATACTGGAGTGATCCTATTTCATTCTAAAACAAGCATTTACGTATTTTTTTTGAAGAATAATCTGTCAGATATATTTATTCGTTCAATATAAATGAAAACTTGTAAAAAGATACCTACACATAACTTTTCAACATACATTGGACTCAAAATACGTATAAAATACGCAAACATTAATGTCATCTGAAAACGTGTGTTCCAATTAGCTCTGCAATATACACGTAGTAACGCATTACCTCGTTCATGTTATTTCGTACTTAACGCTAGCAAATTTACTCGCATCTACCTGTCACCTATAACACATACACTTATCCTCTTTTAAACAATAAACTGTATAACCTGTTTAAGTCCATAATGTTTACTTCTATCGCGTACATAACAAATAATATTAACGATCAAAGGTGTCGTGTTCTAAGAAAACTGGACAAAATGCATGTGCGTTAAGTGTCATCTCAGATTAGCCTGTGCAGTCCGCACAGGCTAATCAGGGACGACACTTTCCGCCTAAACTGGATTTTCGCTAAGAAGAGACTTCATTTAAACGAAAAATGTCATAAAAGCGGAAATTGTCGTCCCTGATTAGCCTGTGCGGACTTCACAGCCTAATCTGGGATAACAATTTACGCACAAGCATTATGCCCAGTTTTCTCAGAACACGACACATATACGTATCACCACCTATAGATTGCCACGACGTGCATGGCAATCAAATTCCACCGGGCAAGGGTTACTATGACGGCTGTAACAACTGCGTTTGTGGCTTCGATGGACACGTGAGTATCTGTCCAAACAGCTATGTCAGTGGTCATATCCGAGAAGTTGCGAATAAAATTTAAACTGAAGGCATTGAATCAAACACGCAGATAGAACGATGTTTGCATCTACAATGGGCGGGTCCAGGATTTCTGGTTAGGGGTGGGGCGGGATATTGAAAGATTTGCTGGGGGTCCAGGGGGCCGCTAGGGCCCCTGATGGGTGCAGGGCAAAGACCTGTTAGGGGGTCCAGGGGGGCGATAAGCTCCACGATTTAAGTGATTTTGAAGGCTTTGAAAACCACTTCTCGAACATGTCACGCCTTATGAGTTTAAATAGGTTATTTAGATCTAGTTAAGTGTGAAACATCAAATGAATTGACTTTACTTTGGCGATTTTAGGGGGGGGGGTGTACCCCGCGTCCGCCGCCCCCCTTGGGGCCGCCTATATCTACTACACATTCATTGTGTACAGGTGGACATTATTTTCGGTTCATGGATGTTTACATCTGTTTTACACAGTTGACATGATGTTTGTTTGTGTTTTATTATATTTAGCAATTTTTTTCTCACTAACATTATGAACAAACTTTAATGAAATATATTTACCAAATCAAAAGACAATTGATGCCTTTTTTTCATTTAATTATTGTCTTTTCAGCCAACAATCTGTACCGAGATGGCATGTCTGGATGGTCCAGTCTGAACATTGAAATGTTTGCAAATCGATTATAAACCACCATCTTGTCGATGAACATTTGTTGCGTTTTTGTTTGAAATACATGTAGTTACCGTCGCTTATATCGAAAGGAATATCCGCCAGTCCATTCATGTTGCTAAATATTAATTCTATACTTGTAAATGACACTTGTGCTTTGCTTTTTTACATCTCCATGTTGAAATATTACAATTGCATGTTGGTATATGACAAATGCTTTTTCATTGTGGTATTCTTGACCCAAATAATGCAACTTCCGTGCGCCTGTGTGCTTCTTTATATCACTTGGTGTCTCATACTAGTAACTTCATTGCATATGTCGTTACTCGATGAATGTAAATCACAGATAAATGAAAACGCATTGATATTATTTTAGTATCATGTTTATTCAAGTTCGTATCGCTTTATAGTTTTAACATGACAATGTAACACTATTAATTGCTGTAAACAAATTTCCCTAGCCCTCTTCATGTATTTATAATTTATTTAACAACTTATGAAATTTAATAATGATCACATTGCATGCCTTTATATATGTTACTTTGTTACTACACATGTATAACATGTATTCTCATGGACTGTATGTCTATTGTATCTTGAATTAACCTATAATATTTATAACACTAGAACTAGGAGTTACTCTTGTAACCACACTAGCAATACAAGACGAAAGCAATAAACACTAAGCATGTTACACGGCGTGACGCAACATGAAGTTAATCAAAGGCGACATGAAAATTTATAATGTGTAACGTATATAAAGCAGAGAACTAGAATTATCGGGATAATACAAATCCAAGCCACGCGTTGACTATAAAACCACTGACTATTTTTGTCAAAAAAGCCCACTGTGAGGCAGTAAAACGCCAGAAATAGGCAAGTTTTGTGTGCACAAACAAATCGATGCATGGTTACTACGTTTGTCTGTCAATAATTTCGAAAGTCCGTCTTTGCTTTTCAGTCACAAAGTACGTTTATTATTAACACAACAAATTGGAATTGTCAATTGATATCTTGTTACTTAACGCATTTAAATGATTTCCAAAATTTATAACAAAAATGATAATGACGCGTTGACTTCATCAGATATGACGGTTTGCGCACTAACTGTAGAGACATATCTCAGAGCATCCATATGTAAGAAAAAAATGCAAGTATACCTTGCAGACACAAAATGTGTTTGGGAAAAATCTTCCATTAAACATCGAGATCGGCGGAAACCGATGCTCGATGATGGTTCAGACGAATATCTGAATAAATCATAGCGGTTAGTTGTAAATGTGAATTCTATTACTGTACTAAATGAATAACCCTCAGTTCCACAAATTCACAAGCCAGTTTAATCTGGGACGACACTTTACGCACATGCATTCATCAACGTTTTCTCAGAACGCATCTCATATAAATTCAGCAAAATGTACATGCAGTGTCGAGACAGAGTGATAATGACTCAATGTTAACAATGTTTCTACAAAGTTGTTCCCTATTGCAGAGGACCCCTACGACAATCAAGGGGCCATATACGGAGGGACATTCGGTCGTTATGGCCCTTCATTTAAGACAAATAAAAATGTCCCTTCATAACAGGACCATATACACACAGAACACACAAACAAAAGAAATCATTGTAACTGAGGCCACCGCAATGAACCGCCCAATGCGACGACAGGTGTATGGTTAATGTTAGCGAAAAGAGGATACATCAAATACATATTCACCTTTGTTTTTGTCGCAAGTCGTGCGTTTGCAACGCATGACTCCTCAGCGCAGTAAGCAAGCTGTCAAATAAACACAACGAAACATCGTAACTCAAGTTAAACAGCTCACAAAAAAGCTTTAACACAAATGAAAACAACTAAATGTGCTCCAAATGAGATCGAGCCTCTGACATTCAGAGACAAAGGTTAACCGATAAACGATTGGCTAACCGTGGGAATATTGAGAACATACCCTCCAGAACCAGTAATCACTTTTTTAAAACATACTATTTACTCGCAAGACGAGTACCGGTAATCGATAAAATGGAGGACACTTGTTGTATATGTGTTGATAATAACTCGATCGATGTCAAACTGTTATGGAAGAACAAACTCATTCCAATGAGCATATAATGTTTATTCGACAGTCTACACAATATCACGAATCAATCTCCATTGCAAATTTAAACAAAGTGTTACGTCACCTGCCCCATGCAGCAGGAAAGCAATTGTATTACAGCACGGGGTTCTTTATTTAGTGCAAGCGACCTACCGTATTGCCGAACAGTCTTGTCCCAAAGCAGCAGCATAATAAACACATCTGCATCAGCAAACATGCATTTAACCCGCGTCATGCGAAAATGGATCTTATACCATATGATGCATCGTAGCGCCAGACCAGCCTACGCATTCGCACAGTCTGACCAGGATCTACGCTGCCGCTAATGAGACCACGAAATAATATGCGGACATGAGTAACGCTGGCCGCATATGGCATTAGACCCAATTTCGCACGATGTGGCTCATTCATCCATCGGAATGTGTCGCCTTAACAAACTGTTTTACATATTGGACACAACGTCACGTTTTGTATGAGACTTTTTGCGGCGGGTGAGATATCATTGTGCTCACCAGTACATACTTACACACACGGTTAAAGGCTTTATAACTCGCGGATCAGAATTGTTCCGAAATTGATTAGTAATAAATATATAAACTATTATTCGCGCAGTGATCATTCTTGCCATCCAATATATATTGTTTAAAAATGGTGTGTAAAATACGAATTACCTCCAACACATTAAATTATAACATTCGGCGTTGATTCTTGGTCATTCAATATTGTCTGCTGTATTATTTGCCGATTAATTGTTCACATTTCTGATTAGCCAATTAATGTTAATATGAAGTAAAGTTTCGTAAGACATAAATCAGTCTGCAGTGCTGTTCATTCGGAACTTCAAACAAGTAAGATTCCTTGACGATTTATTCGTGCACTACGGTAATTCAATTTGAAAAATATATGTATTCAACTATTATATAATAATTGTACAATTGCTGTTAGCGCGGATATAAAATCCCCAATTTCACATTAATTGGTACGACCGTGGGTATAATCATACATCGTATATCCAATAACATGACTACTTTAAGATTTGCTGACAAGTACCACATGTGCCGCTGTAAAATTAACCAAACAAAGTCCAGATCTTACGGCGGCAAAGATGTGACACGTGCATGTTTGTTTCTTATATCATCACCACCGGACGAATATATTCTTTATTTGACTTTACTTATATCATAACGGTTAAATAATAATCAAAACATCAAAAATGTAAATCACAACTGTCCCCGGTACGACATTTTTACAAAGATAAAGTTTGGTTATAGTATACAACATCACTTATGTCTCTGTTATTGAAAACATGCTTTCAACTATGTATATCGAATAACATGTGGTAGAACGCAGTCAAACGACCAATACCGATGTTTATGCTTATGCCATGTCTGTTATTATCATGTAACGTGACAGATATTAAGATACTGTGTGTGTGTGTCACCACCACCTTGTTTCTCTTTCCATAAAGTTACTTAGTAACTCTTGTGAACGAGATTACTTACTACTAGAAATGACTTAATAAGTCGTGTTTACTACATAGTAAACTAATGGTANACGTATGCCTCTTAGTCACATTAGACAAGCTGTCAACTACACGTCATAAAACGTCGTTACTCGTTTTGAACAGTTCTTAAAAATATTCAACAAACATGTGTACCCTAGCGCATACTTTTAAGGAAAGGGCACTAACATATTTTCATGTTTACATTGACAACATGTAATTAGTCAGCCCGATGTGTTACTGAACACATAGCTTTTTAATTGGTATTTCTGTCTAATGTCATGACAAGCAGATGTTATCATGACATGGTATACTCGCTTTCTAAATGCACAATATATGTAGTCATCGTCATGTGTACATGAAACCTCCCAGTATCAGGTAATTCAACTCGTGTTTAAGTCAATCATCTGGACAGGCGTTATTTGATTAGAATATCTTTGGGTGGATTTGGACTAATTTTGCCATGTCTTGGAAACGTTATTAATTAATAGAAGAATTATATGTATTTGGAAATAATATCTTAAAAACTGAACAAAGAATAAAGAACTATTATTCTGGGAGTTATTATGTATGTTGTATAACGGTACACATGCAAACAATTAAATGTGCCCCCAACTGGGCTCGAACCTCTGATCTTCAGAGAAAAAGATTAACCCATAAACGATTTACAAACCGTTCGAATATTGAGAACATACCCTTCAGAACAAGTAACCATGTTTCTCAAACATACTATTTACTAGCGAGATGAGTAATCGATACACTGGTTGACACTTGTTGTATTTTTAAGAAATAATTCATGTACGTTATAGTGTGTTGTCGAATAACCCACGGCCGGAAGTTAAGATGCGTAGGGATTAAATCACGAGTGCGAAGCACGAGTGATTTGAAACCACGCATCTAAACTTCTGGCAGTGGGTTATTCGACAACAAACTATAACGTACACGAATTATTTCGATTCTAACACGGTTTTTACTAAAGATTTATACAGTGTATCTTATTTTTCTTGTGTACTATTTTATGTGAAGTTCCGCCCTTAAAAATTACTTTCGGCTGTTCTGTCGATCAGATCTCCGCCCTTTCATTCATAAAATACCGGATTATTACGCTGGTGGAAAATGTATCGGCATGTTTTGTTTGCAGCGCGTAGTGTATAAGCTGACTGCTCCGCCCATAATTATTGCAGAATAACCCATAGATGATTTTCTTCTTTGTTTATATGAAATTTGACACGTGCCGTGTTAGAATTATTGATAATGTCTCGATCTCGATATAGAGCCGTCCATAAAGTACGTCACGCTCCAGTAGGGGGAGGGGGTGTAACAAAGTGTGACAGTCTGTGACATGGGGGAGGGGGTGGTCAGGCCACGTGAGACGTCACGCATTAAAAATTTTAAATTGTATTTCTAATTTATTATTTATTTATTTTTGTAGAATATTATAGCTTTAAAAATAAATGTCAATGATTTTGTGAAACATTTGACTTAGTTTAATGTCAAAATAGCATGCATAAATAATCTCCTGAATGTGTTGTTCACGATTCCTCTCGCTAGTATGCTGTTGCGAAGCCTTGTTTTATGTATAGCATTGCTTTCGTCATGCCGTAAGTATTATTATTTCTGTATTGTCCGCTGCATAAATATGTATCCTGTGTAAAAATATATTGCATAATCGGAAAATTATATCTCACCTATTGTAAATAAAAAAGCAGCAGATAAATGATGTGTATTACATAATTGTCAAGTGGAATTTTTGCAATTTTGTTTTAAAAGTCAATCTAGATTGAGTAACTGCATCAATGAATAATTGTGACAATTGTTGACATTTAACCATTATATTATTAAAGTCATTTTAATATTGTGATTTTAAGTTCTTTGAAGTGGAAATGTTATTTTTCAATACAGTTTAATAGTGAAGTGTGTTTTAGCTTAAATTATAATTAGGTGTTCATTTTAAAAAATGGTTCGAAAGTGTGACATACTTTAGGGGTTGGGGGTTCCGAGATGTGTGACAGTTTGTGACAGGGGGAGGAAGGGGGTTAAAAATGGTCAAAAATAGCGTGACATACTTTATGGACGGCCCCTATACTACATTCTACAAAATTTCAAGAATCAATCTCCATAGCAAATATAAACAAAAAAGTGAACTTCAGTTGCCCATGCGTGTTCAATCGTGTTTGTAAGTATGTACTGGGTATTCGTGCTCACCAGTATATACTTAAGAAATAATTCGTGTACGTTATAGTTTGTTGTCGAATAACCCACGGCCGGAAGTTTAAATGCGTAGGGATTAAATCACGAGTGCGAAGCACGAGTGATTTGAAACCACGCATCTTAACTTCCGGCCGTGGGTTATTCGACAACAAACTATAACGTAAACGAATTATTTCGATTCTAACACGGTTTTTACTAAAGATTTATACAATGTATCTTTTTTTTCTTGTGTACTATTTTATGTGAAGTTCCGCTCATAAAAATGACTTTCGGCTGTTCTGTCGATCAGATCTCCGCCCTCAATAACAGCCAAACTGGATGGAAAAAAACGTATCATTTCTCCCGTTTGCTAAATAAGAACAACAACAACTTGTGTAAACTTACATGTTAACATTGTACACTTTTAATTAACACAGGGGTGTTACAGCTACAACTATAACAACACTGTATATGTTACAATTATTACGCTGGTGGAAAATGTATCGGCATGTTTTGTTTAGTTACAGCGCGTGCTTTCGGTGTATAAGCTCCGCCCATAATTATTGCAGAATAACCCATGGACGATTTTCTTCTTTGTTTCTATGAAATTTGGCACGTGCCGTGTTAGAATTATATATAAAATTGAAGGCTACACTCGCCGATGGTAATTGCTCCGATATTGATTAATAATATATATAAACTATCATTCTTGTAATCAGTGATCTTTCTTGTAATCAAACATGTTTAATATAAACTGCGTTTAAGAGTGTGTGTAAGATACGAATAATTACCAAAACATTAAATGTATAACATTCGACATTGATTCTTAGTAATTCAATATTTTCTGCTGTATAAGTTCGCCTATCATTTGCTCACATTTCTCATTGGGTGGATGTCTAAATATGCGAAAATTTTAACTTGACGAAAAGTATCGAACTCCTTAAATATTTCTGCCTTTTGTTTTATAACGTCAAACAAGTAGACTTTCTTGACGATGTTTGCGCGTTTTAATTCATATTGAAGAAATATGTATTCAACTAGAAGATAATTGTTTAAAAATTGCTGTGATCGCGGATATATGGCAACATTCCCTTATATCAAAATTTTGGTACGTCTGTGGTTATAATCATATATAGTATCTTAAATAACATGACTACTTTAGCATTCGCTGACAAGTAACACACGTGCCGCTGTTAAATTAACCAAACAAAGTCCGGATCTTACGGCGGCAAAGATGTGACACGTGCATGTTTGTTTCTTATATCGTCACCACCACCTAGTTTCTCTTTCCATAAAGTTAGTTTGTAACTCTTGTGAACGAGATTACTTACTACTAGAAACGACTTAATAAGTCGTGTTTACTACATAGTAAACTAATGGTAACGATTTAGTAAGTTGCGGTTATGACTAAATAGCGCATAGGTACGAGATAACTAACTTGTTATAACGACTTATTCAACCATTCAAATTACAAGCTGTTTGAAAACCGCGGATCTGACCGTTTTATATAGTACAGCATAATATATCAACCATTAATAACATACGTTTCACCATCTGTATTCTGATAGGCTCTTTATGACGTTATCACGACTTAATTAATTTTTACCCCGTTTTTATCGGGGAGCGTCCATCAGTTTCACTGTTATTCTTTTTTTTCTTCTAAATTATTACATCAATATAACATTGCACCCAGATAATACCTGCTTGAAAAGAGGAAATATTTTTTGACACATTTAAATACGTTAATGGCGAAAATAACGTCGACATGTCCCTTTAACACGCAGGATAAGGGACATCTTTTGAAGCCAACAAGAGATACATTGACATTCAAGGTGAGATCTGTTGAAGTGCTTAGTACTTTAATGTCGCTTGACTTTTAAACAATTGTCATCACAACAAGACCTCGAACACACCGAACTTATCGCGAAGGCATAGGCAATAAATAAGTACGACATTACCGTATATAGCCAATTATTTCGCCACTGAGACATTTTAGAACCACGAACCATTATGACATCGCATGTCATGATGTACCTAAAGATTACATCGTCGCTTCAAACAGTGCATAACTCAATTATCCTCACAACCACGATTTGATTGATAGTGTGCTTAGCTATAATACAATCATGGATGTATGAAAGTAAAAATACCAACCTGTATCTTTAATAGATATTATGCGGAACTCAACAAATCGCTATGATCAAACACGATTTTTCTGTTAATTGCACACGTAAATATTCGCTTATTAAAAAAAAACTTTGGTCACTTCAGGTTCAAAAACAATTCATAGCCCTTTAAATTTAGGTCATATTTTATCTGTACCTCGTATTAATATGCGAACAAACTAGATACCACCGCGTTCAGAATTACAGCTTTTACAATTGCTTATGAGTGCGTTTTTTAAAATAAGTCTAGCCGATGTTTCTATGTACACACGGTGCTGTTAAAACTACTTAAGGCCCAGTCTCACTATGATGCCGGTGGAGCCCCGGTGCGTGATCCGGGAATTACCGGGGTGAACCGGGGCTCTACCGGGATGAACCGGGGCTCCACCGGGGACGACCGGAATGAACCGGGGACGACCGGGAACAACCGGGGCTCCACCCGCAAAGTTTTAAAATGTTTAATACCTCCGGGATGAACCGGGAGTCACCGGGAAGGACCGGCAACGACCGGCGCGGCACCGGCAACAACCAGGACGGCACCGACAACAACCGGGACGGCACCGTAGCTCCACCGGGGCCCATACAGACCCCGGCAGAGCTACGGCAACGCCCCCGGTTGTCGCCGGTGTTACCCCGGTGAAGTCCCGGAGAATGCCGACAGAGTCCCGGATTAGCTACGGTACAACGTTAAACCGGCGCTCTGCCGGGACGCCACCTGCATTTACCGGGGCTCCGCCTGGGCATTACCGGCGACGACCGCGGTTAAAAACGGCGCGTTACCGTAGCTCAGCCGGGGTCTGATGCCGGTATAGTCCCGGTGAGTGCCGGTGGAGTTACGGTATACGGGGCTCTGCCGGGACTCTGCCGGGACTCTGCCGGCTTTCAACGGGGCTCCACCTGGGCATTACCGGCGACAACCGGGGCTCTGCCGGGACTCCACCGGGATAAACCGTAGCTAGTCCGGGGTTGACCGGGACTCTGCCGGGTTATTGACCGGCTTCAACCGGGGCGGCAACGGGAAATAGTGTGACCGCGTCAATAAATTTTAACGAATCATCCCGGTTCTCGCCGGTCGACCGGCGTTAGCAAACCGGGATGGACCCGGGCTCTACCGGCAATAGTGAAACTTGGGCTTTAAATACAATTCTAATCATAGAGAAAACAAGTCGAATATAATTCTCATTTCGAATGCAATACAAAACTATTGGTTTGATCATAGTTGAATTGATTGTTTGTATCGTTGTTTATAATTCAATACATTAAGCCTTCGTTATGATGATTTAGTAGATATTTTAATGTCCATATGATATGTAGTTTAACAGAGAGACGCTGTTCGGTTAGCCCATTGGTTTGTATGCGCGCTTCTCACATAGGCAACTCGGTTTCAAAGCCCGACACTAGCGGTGTAAGCCTTGTTGGTAGTCAATATACCGGGCATGTGAAGTTTAATCCGGGTACTCCGGTTGCCCTCCACAGCACAAGACCGCACCAAATTTGAATACCTTTCAGTAAAAAAAAAACACTAAATAGCTGGACATTGCAGCAATAACTAAAAACTCTTTTCAACTTTCAAGAGTCTACAGTTAAGGCAGGAGTGCTGTGACTCACCCTTAGTCGCGGAGGGATATCATACAAATTGTAGAAGAACTCAAAACCAAACGTTGAAAACCAACTTAAAATACCTCGACTTACCAGTTATGTTTGATACATAGGTGCGAAGCGTTCTACGTGAACGATGACTCTTTTGAAATGCCGCATTTGTAATTTTTATAATAAATGATATGCAAATGAGGATGTTTTTAAGACTTACGACCACGAGTCTAATGTAAACAAGTTAATAACCTTTTATGATTAATCGTTATGCAATTCGCTAGAAATCCGTCACCACAAATGACGTACATCGTTTTTTTTTGCATATATTAATTCAATCAAACGCCCTGCTTTCCACCAGACAGTGTCCCATTAAAGCGTTTATGCACGACAAACAATTGTTCAACAATTGCATAAATAGGCAACTGCTCAAACAAATTGTTACCAGACTTTTATTTTGTTAGAATAGGAATTAATACTTCAGGATGAACTCAAAAGTCGCATGCATTTGTCTTCTGGTGTGTTTTGTAGGAATGACACAAGCACGTGAGTACTTTAATAATATTAAATTGGATAATATATTTAAAAAAATATTGTAATTTCGACAATAGATAGAAAAGTGCATGTTAACATATTAGATTAGCAATATGACAATTTTTAGCAAAGAATGTGTACATGTATATTTTATTAAGCGATATGACACTTGTACTTTAACATTATTAATATAATCGTCAATAGAAATGTATACAAAAATAAAGCGTTTGTAATGCGCTTTTCATCGATATATATGTCGCGTTCTGAGAAAACTGGGCATAATGCTTGTGCGTTAATTGTCATCCCAGATTAGCATATGCAGTTCGCACAGGCTAATCAGGGACGACAATTTTCGCTTTTATGAAATTTTTCGTTTAAATGATGTCTCTTCTTAGCGAAAATCCAGTTTAGGCGGAAAGTGTCGTAACTGATAAGCCTGTGCGGACTGCACAGGCTAATCTGGGATGACTCTTTACGCTCATGCATTTTGTCCAGTTTTCTCAGAACACGACTCATATATGGAGAAACGCGTATAACTAACAGAGCGTTTAAAATACGTGGCTATGCACAGTAGCAGCGCACAAAAAAAAAATGCCACAAAAGGTCGTCTGTTCGAATCCCGGTAAAGGAATACATTTGTAGCGAGCTTATTCCTTGATCCATTGATTATTTTAGATAATTCCAAATGTCATAACTTATATTGTAAATACATTTCCTAACACTAAAAAAAAACAACACGAAAATTCATGAACACGTCTCTTAAATTAACTACGCTCATTTTTTTTTTCAAATTTGCACCATTGCACATGTTAAATGGTAGCAAAGAGAAAGTTTCATAAGGCTTCTCTTTCATCAAATTTATTCTTTTTCAATAAACAACCAGATGCAAATGCATTAAAAGAAGCTGATTGATACACATGCATGCACACATTCAATTTAAAAATCGAAACAATTGATTCGTTGATATCATAGCATAGTCAACATAACTCACGCATTTAAGCGTTTTGCATTTAGCCGATGCGATTAATATCGAATCGTTTCGTAGCTGTTATAGCATGTTCATTAGATTGTAATATAAAAGAAAATCTTACCAGATCAGATTGATTGAAATAGTATTATAAAAAATGTCATTTTAGATACAGAAAAATATAGTTGAAAGTTTCATCTCGTTGTTAATACTTCACCCCTTTACTATATATTTATAATATGTTATTATAATGAGGATATTTAATATAATAGCTTTCTAACTTTAACCCTTTATGCCGACTGGACTCTCCCATCCTTCTAAATTGGATCAATTTATTTCCAAAATAAGAGATGTCTGATATATATTTCTATATTTAGAATATTTCTTACAGAAATTCCTTTAAGCAAACAGTGCAGACCCTGATGAGACGCCGCATCATGCGGCGTCTCATTTGGGTCTACGCTGTTTGCCAATGCCTTTTTTCTAGACGCTAGGCATACATGGGATAACTTGGTGTAATATTTCTCGTATCCAATTTTATCGTAGAGGGTTACCAAGGACGTTCACGAGACGGGTCAGTGCCAAGAGGACCGGTAGCAACGTGTAAGTATGTTTCCATTGCAATTACAAATGTGTCGTGTTCTGAGAAAACTGGACGAAATGCATGTGCGTAAAGTGTCATCCCAGATTAGCCTGTGTAGTCCGCANGCATTATGCCCAGTATTCTCAGAACACGACACAAATGTGCACCTAGTTTACTAAAATAGCAAAAACAATCACATGGCTTGTTTTCCTCACTATGCCTTATATTAAGATGTCATATTCCCCTCTCTTCGCAGTATTTTGCTATGACAACCAAGGGCAAGCTATTGCGCCAGGCCAGAGGTATTATGATGGCTGCAACTGGTGCACATGCGGCTACGATGGCCGAGTGAGTGCAGACAATGATTTCATTTATTATAACAACACTCGGAATCCATCGATCTAATAAGTATACATATTCTTTTTTAAACATATGATATATGAAAGTCAATGCAAATGTTTAAGCTCATATCTACACCATTTATGAAATGTCTACCTCCAATATCGAAAATACATTTCTCATAAATGACACTGCATTAGAAAAACATTTTGACTCGAAAAACAAGATATGATGGAAACTGTTAAAGTTATTTTATTTTCAGAAACAATTATAGATTCGCACCATAATCAAACCAAAACGTTTCATTTTTTTTTCTTTATATACACATACGAAAGCATACATAATTGACATGCAATTTCTTTCAGCCTGAATGCCCGCTGAATGCATGGTGTCCTCAAGCACCATATTTCCCGATGTATTGAAAATGAGTTTTCTGTTACCTGAATCGTCGACCAAAC